>JACEFO010001106.1:0-34473 GCA_015342445.1 Digitaria exilis
TTATCAATCACATAGTCCACTTGATACTCAATGCCAGCCCAAGGCGGTTCAAGCAGTCTCATAAACCCCAAGAAGCGGACAGTTCGAACCGAATTTGCTACCTGGCCAGGGGAAACCACACACACGGATAAATGCTGCTAAAAAGGTACAAGCACTTCAACCTTTTTCCCATCGATCCACAATTCGAAACCGGGTCCACTTCCTTAGGATAAAGGTTTACTGCTTCACTCACAGCATCATGTCATATATCCACAAGTGTACGGGAGGGAAAAACAAAAGTTCCAAGGAGAGATGGCTATCGGCCCTAGTGCTTCAATCTGGTACCGGGCTTATCCGACTCCCATATATCGGCATGCATGTGGTACGTTCAATAAAAACTTGACACATTCAACCACACGTTTCGACCTTAAATCAATTATCATACACGACGGGAGATCTACATCTTACCATCCCGCCCGTCCATCCTTATGATTCCAACATAAGTAAAGAGGAGCAACTCCTATGTCTCGCGAGTGACAGGAAATCACTCGACTTGTAACGACCTAAAGCAATGCCCTATCGATCCTTCATACTAGTGTTGCAAGTCATAGGTACTAGAATGTGCAGCTAAGGTATTCAATCAACTCCTTGAAACGTAAATGCACAAAGCATAGGGAATTCATAGATGCATAAACTTTAAAGGTTAGGTTATGCTTCTGGGCTTGCTTCTTGCGCTAGCTGGGGTTAGCCTCCGGGTTGACCGTTTCCTTCGCTGGCACCGTTCTCCGGAAATGCCTTCTCCGTCGGCGGGGATGAGGTGATAGAACCCGTCCGGAATAGCACCTTCTACATGAGATGTATAACTTTATAGAGGCTGCCTAGTGATTCCAAAACTAAGGCCTTGAAGGCCATATTCCACCTAGACATGCTAATGTACTACTTTCTCCTTCACAAAATTAGAGGAGTGTGGAAAAAATTTTACGCATCTTTGATGGTGATTGTGTACATATATAAAAGAATTCCCATTATTATTTTGAAGGTTTGGTGCTGTTCTGGAATTTTTAGACTTTCCATGTTTTATTTAATTAATTATCAAAAAGGTCTATTCTTTTATATAACTCCAATTCCACCTTACTTCCTTCTCATTTTTGTTTCTCAGTTTCTGTTCATCCTTTTTATCTATAAACTTTATGACAGCTCTGGAGTATAAGAGTTAGGCTCACTCCAAAATTTAGCTAAAAACTGAGCAATACAGAATTTATTAAAAATAGTATAAACTGCTGCCTAAAGAAAACAAGATAAATTCATATAAAATCGAAAATACATCCAAATATGGAAATGTTCCTATCAGAGCTAGTCATGAGTGCAAGGAGGGCTCTGGCCAAGTGGTGGGCTCAAAATAACCCTTGGACAGTCCTCAATAAATTTCTATCCGAAAACACATATCTATTTATTTGCTAGTCTAAACAGAGCAAAAAATTAAGTTTTGCATTTTTAGCAGATGTGCTATCAAGTTCTTAGACCTCTGGAGAAATATGGTGATTTTTAGCTACATGGATTATTTTTAATAATTTCAGGACTGCCAAAAAGACAGGAATCACCAATTAATTCATAACGGAAGCTACAGTCCATATTGTTAGGTCCCCCTTTGGACACAAGGTGTCCAAAGTCACTGCAAACAACATATCCAAAGCTCAGACCTAGCGAGCTCTGGATTTTTAAATGGTGCACAAGTTTCTAAATTCACAGTTGAATTTTAATTCAAAATTGGTTCACCAAAAGTATATACATGCTAGCAAGAGATTGGAGTTTACAATCTCACAAATCCAGGCCGTATTTTTGTGCATTTTTCTGATTTTTATACGATTTTGGTGAATTTTACAAGATTTCGGGAAAAAGGGTTAAACCTTAAGAATCTTTTTATGCGCCGGCCCTTGAATCTTTTGAAACTTCACGAACAGGTCCCTGACTTTTTCACTGGGAACCCTGGAAAAGGAAGACGATGAACAAAGGCCCTCGGCTCGTCGCCGGAGTTGCGCCGGCCAAACGACGGCAGAGATAGGGTCGGGGAATGGGGGAAAAGAACCAGTGGCTCACCACGAGTCGATTGGTGGCAGTTTGGGAGGCCGGGGGAAGCTCGGAGTTCGCCGGCGACGTGCCGGTGGTGGTGCGGCCGCCGCGAGCTCGAATTCTGGCGAGGGTGGTGGATCTCGTCGGGGTTGGAGGGGTCCTAGAGCACCAGTGGGACTCGGCGAAGCTAGTGGAGGGCTCGGTTGACCTCGGGAGGGCTCGAAGTAGGGGCTCGACGTGCGCATGCTCCGGCGGCCGGAAATGCGGATTTGGGGGTAAATCCGATTTCTCGCTGGAGAGTTGGGGAAAGCTCGCGAGAAGTAGGAGAAATGGAAGCCCGGGAAGTGGTCTGCTCTGTGCGCGAGGGATTTGGGAATGTGGAGGGACGAGGACGAATTTGGTCTCGAAGCTCGGCTCGGTCCGCGCAGCTGGAGGTTGAAGACGACGGGAGCGAGCGCGAGGGAGTGAACTGGTAAAGTGCGCGAGCTAGGGTAGAGTGTGAGGGGCTCAGTGGAGTGCTTTGGCACGCTAAGAGGGGACGTGCTGCCTCGGGAGCGCGCGTGAGGAGTGATGGTCGACTTGACGCGCCATTGATGCGCCGAGCTCGAGCAGAGCGCGCGCGCGAGGGGTTGGGCGTCGAAGATTGTCGCGTGAGGGAGTGGAAGATCCTCTGCAGAGCGTCTTGGAGCCGGAGTGAGGAGGGAATCTGCCGCGGAGAGGCTCTGCGCGGCGCGCGCGCGCACGCGGCCACGACGGCGCTCCGACCGCCATGATGGCGCTCGCGCGGCGCGAGGTGAGGCGTGCTGTCGAGCAGCGACGTGACGGCGCGGAGGCTTGGACAAACGCGCGAGGACAAGAGCCACCCGACACCGCGGCTCGGCCAGCTCGGCGTGGTCTCCGCCGCTCGCCGGCCACGTGGCGGCCGAGCTCCGGCTAGCGCAGAGCGCGCCAGGGCCGAGCTGGCAGCTCCGTGGAGCTCCTTTGCCCCTTTTGAATTTTCTCCAAAAATTTGAACTGAACATGAAAAAGTGTAAACAGAAAAGTTGGAATATGAGAGGTAGGACACAACTTTCTTTTTGGGTTGAACCTGAAATTTCAAATTTTCAAGCTCAAACAACCCAATTTCAAAAAGGTGTTCAGAACTGTTTTTCGAGTTTTTGAGGGGCTAAACTGCACAATTTTAAAAGGTTCCAAACAGTGACTAGGCCTTATTTGTGATGGCAAACAACTTTTATTTTTGGAGATTTTCAAGTTTAGTACAAAATTCTTGAGATTTCAGTTAGGTGTCAACAACCTTTGTCAAACAACTTTTAATTTTAAATAGGTTGGTAAAATCATAACTTCTTTTCCATTGTTTTGCCTTATCTTCCCAATTCATTTTATTAATTATTTTATTTAACCTCTCCCTCCTTTCTTAAACCCTTCAATTGTGTCACCAAAACATCAGAGGTATGATACTCAAAGAGAGTTTTCAATTTAAAGTCCTACCTCCTTTTATTTTGGGAGTAAAAATCTTATTTTAACTTAAAGTTAAAACATGGACACATACATGGAGGTTAAAAGCTTATTTATTTTATATGCTCAACTTTAATTATGTCACTAACAACTTGACATATATTAAAATATTAATTAATTTACATCCTTTGTATTTTATGAAAGCTCATGTTGTGAACAAAATCTCATTTTATTACTAAAACCACAAGATTCCCACATGTAGGCCATGATTAGAACCGCAAGCTTTATTAGTCCAAGTGTTTAACCCTAACATTAAATCATTAACAATTATTTTACTAAAGAACATTAGGAGCACTCTAAATATTATTTTATTTATAGCCCAAGGTGAGCTCCTTTAAAAGGGTGTGTGACCGTGTGTTTTTCATCTCATGTTTATACCTTAAAAAAAATTGATTGGGAGCATTTATGTGAAATTGTTTGACATGTACAAAAGTTTTTGACATGGTGCCCTTTTGTCATGACTTATTAACAGCTGCCAGTAGCTGGCAGCTCATGTCAAGGGTATGTCAAGTACTTATGGTCTTCAAAAAGTTCTTTGGTGATGATTTCTTTTCAAGGTCCATTAAGTTTTTAATTAAGTTTAAATTTCCATTTCTTGATTATCCTAAACATATTTTAAACACCAGGGGTGTTACAATGGACTTCATGGCCGAATGGTATGAACTACTCCTACCCAGCAATTCCGCCAGACCCAAGCACTGGACTATGTACTTTTATGGGTCCCTCAAGCTCGAAGGTGGTGGTGCTGGGGTTCTTCTAATATCACCAACAGGAGAACAACTCAAGTACGTGCTACAAATCAAACTCCCAGTCTCAAACACTATGGCTGAATATGAAGCACTCCTACAAGTCCCTACGCCTCGCCGTATCCCTCAGCATCAAGCGCCTCATGGTATATGGTGACTCCATGCTAGTAAATCCAGCAGGTCAACAAAGAGTGGAATAGAAGCAAGGAAAAAACGTGGACGCCTACTACATGGAAGTGCGAAAACTAGAAAAGCATATCCTCGGGCTAGAATTCCATCATGTGGAACATGACTACAACGTTGGTGCTGATGTCCTCTCCAAGCTTGGGTCATCTAGAGCAGAGGTGCCATGTGGCGTGTTCATCAATGAGCTCTCAAAGCTTGGGTCATCTAGAGCAGAGGTGCCATGTGGCGTGTTCGTCAATGAGCTCTCCTACTCCTGAGGTGATTGTTATCGAAGCACACTGGACCCAGCCACTGATCAGCTACATCAAGGATGAGGTCCCTACCATATAACAAAGACAAAACTGAGTGTATCATTCGCCGCAGCAAGCTCTACACGATTGTTGGGGCTACCCTCTACAAGCGAAGTGCTCACTCCGGCATCCTCATTAAGTGTGTGTCGCGGGCGGAGGGCATCGACATCCTTGAGGAGATCCACCCTGGCGAATGCTGGACTCATGCCGCCTCACGAACGCTCATCGGCAAGGCCATTCCGGTCTGGGTTTTATTGGCCGACAGCCTTGGCGGAAGCGGAGCATCTAGTCTGAAACTACAAGGCTTGCCAGTACTTTTTGCATCATTCACACACACCGGCACACAAGATCAAGTTCATTCCCCCTCATGGCCCTTTGCCTGCTGGAGCCTCGACATGGTGGGGACCTCTTCCGAAGGCCCCAGACAGTTTTGAATGGCTCTTCGTCGACATCGATAAGTTCACCAAGTGGATTGACGTCTACCCTATGGTGACATACTCAGCTAAAAAAGCAGTCAAGATCATCAAGGACACCATATCCGTTCATCTTCACAGACCTGGGCACTACATTTACCGAGGATGCTTTTTGGACTTAGTGCAAAAAGGTGGGAGTGCAAGTCTGTTATGCTTCAGTGGCGCACCCAAGGGCAATGGGCAAGTGGAACGGGCCAACGCCTTAATTCTTGATGGACTCCGGGCATGAGTCGAAGATCCGACACAAAAAAGGAAGGCAAATGGTTGAAAGAACTCTAACCCCGTTGTTTGGGTCTCCATACGCAACCAAGCAAGGCAATCGGACAATCTCCTTTCTTCATGGTGTATGGATCCAAAGCAATCTTGCCTGTGGACAAGTTGTATGGCTCCCCCCGCGAACAACAATATGCTGAGGATGAGATCGAACAACGACGACGACTTGACATCGACACTACTGAAGAACGAAGACTGGCGACATTACTACATAACTCGGTTTACCTTCAAAGTGTTCGTCGGTACCAATGATAAGAGCGTTCAGGAGCGATCCTTCCAAGTAGGCGATTTAGGATCAAAATCCAAAGGGTTGAGCAAGCTGAAATCTCCTAGGGAGGGATCCTTCTTGGTCTCAAAGGTAGTCGGACCCAGTACCTACAGGCTCCAGATAGAAGAAGGCCAACAGATCCAAAACACCTAGCACATAGAACACCTAAGGAAGTTCTATGCGTAGATGCTATTCCACTTAGCTGTAATTTTCTCTCGCTTCTTTTCCATGAAATGTTGTATATGATGTTCTCAAAAATAATAAATAGAGTTTGTTACCATAAATTCTCTATTGTGTCATATGTTTTCATAGTAATTAAACACGCGCAAGTACAGATTATACTAGGCCTAACATGCCACGGGTCATCCATAAGATACTAGGCCTAACAGGCCACGGGTTGTCCATAAGACCCATACCTGAGTCAAAAACTCAGACTCCAAACTGGGATAAAATCCCGTAAAGCGGCCTACTTTCACAAAGAAGGTTGCTAGGCCGGCCCGATAACCAAGTGCACCTACAAACTCTTAGCTTACTTAATAAGCATTAGCACACCATAATTGAATACTACACCAAAGTGTTCTAGCATCAACAATACTCCTTCATTGTACTATTCGGATAAAGACATAATATCCAGTGTACGCATAAAGTACCACCACGGCAAAGTACTGCAAACAAAGTACTACAATACGTATCAAAAGCTACTTAATCTATATTACAGACCCAAATTCAATGTATAAAAGTCCAGCCGCTCTATAATGGCCCCTGGTCTCCGGGTCCACCTGCTGCGCCAAAGCAGCATACTCCGTGTCAGCGAGCTCATCCACCTGACCTTGAGCAAAAGGAGTGATATCCTGAACTCGTCTCAGTGCTTTCACTAAATACAACACATGAGTAACGCAGGTGCTGGCGGCCTCACAAATGTACGAAGTCAGCTCATTTGCTTCATGGCTTCGCGAATTTCCGGCGGTCACAACCATATCCACCAAGGAAGCGGCAGCGTCAGACACTTCCTGGTACTGATCACGAGCAATCTGAAGTGAACCATCCAAGACCTCTTTCTCCTTTCCCAGGTGGGAGATGACATTCTTCAGTTCAAGCTCGGCCTTCTTCAAGTTGTCCACCTCACCTAACCGGGCACTTGCAAGATCTTGGGCGGCTTTCAGCTGATGAGGCAACTCCGAAACCTCGGCCTGGGATTTCTGACGCTGCCGACGGGCTTCATGGGACTTGTATTCTAGTCCTTGGCCAACTTTTCCATCTTCTCCACCTCATGCTTGGCCCGGTTGGCGGCATTCTGCACGGCTACACATATTACGTGGACTTCAGTATTGTCAATACCGATCAAAATTGGAATGGATATATTTATGGTTACCTGTTTACTTTTCTCTGTAGTCACGCAGATGACCCTTGACGCGTTGTTCGGCCTGGTCAACGGCATCGACGCGCTCATCCATGACAATCTTGGAAGCCTCCATCTTGTTGTGGCTCGTCTTGATTGTGGCATGCTCCTCCTTCAGCGCGCTTCAAGGAAGTCCATGCACTGCCTGGTGCTCCCACAAAGTGTTGCAGCAGCGCGTATTTCTGATCACATCTCTCCGCAATCCCCTGGCGCATCAGACATGTTATTATGCATTCAAGGCCTTCCATAACTTTTTCACACAAAGTGGGGCAGCATACCTGGAATATGTGAAGACATGACACCGCCAACTCTTGGCCTTTCCTCATCTCGTATGGTCAAGTTCACCATCAAACATGCAGGTCTCCTCTTAGGTATCAAGATACCCATGGTGGAACAAGTTCCCTATATCGGGCACTCCGTTCTCTTCTGCTCGCGATAGTATGGGGATCTCTTCAACTTTTCTAGCGCACATGCTCTGGTTTCCTCCACAACGGCCCACAACAACTCCAGCGTCCTCCTCACTACCTTGCTGAGAGTGACGTGAACATCCTTGACCCATCGACTTGAAATAAAAGGTGGGCGCCTTCCTAGGCACGGCAGTCGAGGTTGTTGGAACAGCTGGCGTGTTTGTGGACTGGGGCATGGCAGCAGAAGTAGGCATCGATGGTGCAGCAGAGAAGGCCTTCCCAGGCGACAGCTCCATGCCTACTGTCACGGAAGGGGCTTGTGGCAACTTGGGCTCCGCAGGATGTGCAATATTCCCTGAAAGGGGCACGCTGCACAACACACAGAATCATCAGTTATAGTCTTGAACAAGACAACAATACAACAAGTGTTCATTTTCAAGATATACCTAGGGGGTGGTGCCCGTCGGATTCGCGGCCTCTTCAGGCGACGCCCATCTCCAGCTAGCACTTCCCTTTCACGCTTAACCCCTATAGAAGGTGCGGAAGCGGGACTACTTCCACCTGAACTCACCAGGTTATCGGCCTCCTTTGGATGAGATGTAGGGCTCGAGGGCTGCACACCACACACAGGTTCAGGAACTGCAGGCTCATGTGATGGAGAATTGTCATCAATCACAACGGGTCGGATGGAGCTGCGCATTGAAGTTTTCTCCTGGGCGTGCCTTGCCTTCATCCAGTCCGCCACGGAACCAGAACCAGTGTCGGTGGTAGGATGGGCGCCCTTCTTCTCGCCCTTGGGGTCCTTGGCACATGCATCATCATCATCATTATCATCATCTAGTCAGAATCCCACTAGCCATCATTTAAATAAGTGTCAGGAGAAACAGAACGAGAAGGAGCCAAGTCCTCCCGGCCTACCTTGGAAACATCCTTCAAAAAGGGGGCATTCTTAGTATCATTCGCATCCAAAGGGGCCGAACTGAAGAAGGCGGTGCTCCAATCCTGACACACAGTACACAATGACAATAAAGAATAATGTTGTAACACCCAGATTTCAAGAAACCTGAATGCTTCCATATGTGTGTCCAGAATGTCCACAGAACACATATAGATTACAAATATGGATCACAGAGAACACAATGCTCGAAATAAATAGTTTACATCAGAGTTTAACACAAGACATAGTCTTAAGCAAATAACACAACGGAAGTCTTAATATAATTAAACGTTTCTCAACTAAGTAGAACCTCAAGTCCACAGGGACAACCGACTGGTTGAACACAGCTAGAAGTACGGCAGATCCTTCGGAAACTCAGCAAGCGACTGATCATTCAATGCTCCATCTGTTACCCATTCGGGATTTAGTTGAACAGTTGCAAGTGTAAGTAAACCATCTTACTTAACAAGTATAACACGGGTTATGCAAGAACAAAAGGCTTGACACGGTTAACTGCATTAGCACTTTTAGTTGCTTCATTTTATTATTATTCATTTTATTATTATCCAAGTTACTACAAATGAGTAGAACCCAAATATAAACCCATTAATAATGCAAAGTAATCATAGAATAAACCAACATCAACCACTAACATCAACTTCTAATAAAAAAGGATCCAGACCGCTCGTAACCGTGAGCACGACTATCATGATAGATCAACACTCTGCAGAGATTTCGTCTTTTACCCCGCTGGTCATATAAATCCAAAAGAACTTATGCTACGAGGACTTTCACAAAACATCCTAACAAGGACATTAGCTGTTTTGGTTCAACATAGGCAGCATAACCCAAGGCATCGAGATTGACGTACGCTCAGGGCGCAACGTGAGGGGGTCAATGGCATCCAGAACGAGAGCGCAATCATCGCAACGTGTGAAGCTATCGTACATCGGGCGCTTACATCAAGGGACTTTGCCTAACGAGACATAGCCAACGGATAAATCCGTCCTCGATGGATCAAACTATGCTCTCACCCATGCTCCCCACATACGTCTTTCGGTAACCACTGGCGAGCTAGAGACATACAAGCTAATTATCCATGACCAGAGCCATTATAGTTCCAACGGCAGCGAACAAGTCCCTAGGTTGCCGCTTTAAGAACCGGATCTTACGGAGAGACATTAGAACAAAGCACGAAGCACATGTTCTAATTCCCTAGACCAAACCAGAGACATTAGAACAAAGCACGAAGCACATGCTCTAGCTGCCCAAACCATGTTGCTAAAAAGCATCTTTTAACCATCATTAAAGTGAACCATTAGTTCAGTGTTAACAATTAAATAAATGCTGTTTGCAGCGCGTAGCAAGTACTAACCATAATGCATATAACCCGGGTAAACAAGGAGTAAGGTAAAGACTAGGAACAACCTTAATGTATAGCAATATTAGAAACATGCATATGAACATATGATTTAAAAGTTGTATAGGTAAACAGGATTGGTCCGTGTTATACTTTCCTTCCTTAGCGAACTGCTACTGCAGCTGCTCCTCGGGAACGGGATCGTCGGCGAATTCGAACGGCTCGTCAACTACTCACATCGATCACCACACAAGCATCCACACATACATGCAAACAAGGCATTTAGTTAGAACAGTACACCAAACATAAACAAAAGATGAAAAAAGGCTTTAGAGTTACTGTACGCTTCTCTACGAACACATGAGCATGAAATCACTCAAATCAGAGTTAAAACGAATAAACTACGCTTAAAACGGGCTCTAGGGCTTGCTGGTGAGAGTTTTAGGCTTCCAGGGGTGTTTTTGAAAGAACCAGGGACCTAAAATATAATTTTGTATAAAAATCCAGGGCTACAGGGTAAAACAGCCATCTAGGACGGTCACTACTATTTTTCAAAAGAGTAGGGGCTAAACCGAATGAAAAAGGACTAAACCATAAATAGTTTTGAATAGATGTGGACCGCGGGTTGTTTTTGCGAAAAGGCAGGGGCCAATTTGCAAGAAGACCATGGCGGCAGCTGAAAGCTAGCTTCAGCTGACATCACGGTCTACTGTGCCGTGGACCGGCTGTAACACCCAGTATATGCAAAAGGGTAAACTACGTGTCTTATGAGGAAAAACGTAAAATTATGGGTGTTGACACTTCCAATCTCCTCCGATAGGCCCTAAATGATGTTTGGGAGTGTTTTGGAGCATTCGGTTACCTACTGCTCGAAAATCGAAGCAAAACGTGTGTTTTGGCAACCGAATGCACTGTTTTGGGCCCCGAACTACTGTTGAATTTTTTTGCACGAACATGCCAATAGCCTCAATTGGACCCAAAACGATGTTAGGGAGTGATTTGGCGCATTTCGATACCTTCTGCATGCAAAACGGAGCGAAACGGGTCCGTTTCGGTGCCCGGATGCACTGCCTCGTAACAAGGAACTTCAAAATGGGTTTGTCGCTACGGACACTTCCAATCCACTCCGTTAGGCCCTAAATGATGTTTGGGAGTGTTGTGGAGCATTCGGTTACCTACTGCACGAAATCGAAGAAAAACGGGTGTTTCGGCACCCGAATGCACTGTTTCACGCCCCGAACTCCTGTTGAATTTTTTCGCTCGAACATACCCAATAGCCTCCATTGGACCCAAAACGATGTTAGGGAGGGATTTGGCGCGTTTCGGTACCTTCTGCATGCAAAACGGAGCGAAACGGATCCGCTTCGGTGCCCGGATGCACTGCATTGTAACAACGAACTTCAAAATTGGTTTTTCGCTACGGACACTTCCAATCCACTCCGTTAGGCCCTAAATGATGTTTGGGAGTGTTGTGGAGCATTCGGTTACCTACTGCACGAAAATCGAAGCAAAACGGATGTTTCGGCACCCGAATGTACTGTTTCGCGCCCCGAACTTTTGTTGAATTTTTTCGCACGAACATACCCAATAGCTTCCATTTGACCCAAAACAATATTAGGGAGTGATTTGGCGCGTTTCGGTACCTTCTGCATGCAAAACGGTGCGAAACGGGTCCGTTTCGGTGCACGGATGCACTGCCTTGTAACAACAAACTTCAAAATGGGTTTTTCGCTACGGACACTTACAATCTACTCCTCTAGGCCCTAAATGATGTTTGGGAGTGTTTTGGAGCATTCGGTTACCTACTGCACAAAAATCGAAGCAAAACGGATGTTTTGGCACCCGAATGCACTGTTTCGCGCCCCGAACTTTTGTTGTATTTTTTCGCACGAACATACCCAATAGCTTCCATTGGACCCAAAACAATATTAGGGAGTGATTTGGCGCGTTTCGGTACCTTCTGCGTGCAAAACGGTGCGAAACGGGTCCGTTTGGGTGCACGGATGCACTGCTTTGTAACAACGAACTTCAAAATCGGTTTTTCGCTATGGACACTTCCAATCCACTCCGTTAGGCCCTAAATGATGTTTGGGAGTGTTGTGGAGCATTCGGTTACCTACTGCACGTAAATCGAAGCAAAACGGATGTTTCGGCACCCGAATGCACTGTTTCGCGCCCCGAACTTTTGTTGAATTTTTTCGCACGAACATACCCAATAGCCTCCATTGGACCCAAAACGATGTTAGGGAGGGATTTGGCGCGTTTCGGTACCTTCTGCATGCAAAACGGAGCGAAACGGGTCCGCTTCGGTTCCCGAATGCCCTGCCTTGTAACAACGAACTTCAAAATCGGTTTTTCGCTACGGACACTTCCAATCTCCTCCGTTAGGCCCTAAATGATGTTTGGGAGTGTTTTGGAGCATTCGGTTACCTACTGCTCGAAAATCGAAGCAAAACGTGTGTTTTGGCAACCGAATGCACTGTTTTGGGCCCCGAACTACTGTTGAATTTTTTTGCACGAACATGTCAATAGCCTCAATTGGACCCAAAACGATGTTAGGGAGTGATTTGGCGCATTTCGATACCTTCTGCATGCAAAACGGAGCGAAACGGGTCCGTTTCGGTGCCCGGATGCACTGCCTCGTAACAAGGAACTTCAAAATGGGTTTGTCGCTACGGACACTTCCAATCCACTCCGTTAGGCCCTAAATGATGTTTGGGAGTGTTGTGGAGCATTCGGTTACCTACTGCACGAAATCGAAGAAAAACGGGTGTTTCGGCACCCGAATGCACTGTTTCGCGCCCCGAACTTCTGTTGAATTTTTTCGCTCGAACATACCCAATAGCCTCCATTGGACCCAAAACGATGTTAGGGAGGGATTTGGCGCGTTTCGGTACCTTCTGCATGCAAAACGGAGCGAAACGGATCCGCTTCGGTGCCCGGATGCACTGCATTGTAACAACGAACTTCAAAATTGGTTTTTCGCTACGGACACTTCCAATCCACTCCGTTAGGCCCTAAATGATGTTTGGGAGTGTTGTGGAGCATTCGGTTACCTACTGCACGAAAATCGAAGCAAAACGGATGTTTCGGCACCCGAATGTACTGTTTCGCGCCCCGAACTTTTGTTGAATTTTTTCGCACGAACATACCCAATAGCTTCCATTTGACCCAAAACAATATTAGGGAGTGATTTGGCGCGTTTCGGTACCTTCTGCATGCAAAACGGTGCGAAACGGGTCCGTTTGGGTGCACGGATGCACTGCCTTGTAACAACAAACTTCAAAATGGGTTTTTCGCTACGGACACTTCCAATCTACTCCGCTAGGCCCTAAATGATGTTTGGGAGTGTTTTGGAGCATTCGGTTACCTACTGCACGAAAATCGAAGCAAAATGGGTGTATCGGCACCCGAATGCACTGTTTCGTGCCCCGAACTTCTGTTGAATTTTTCGCACGAACATACCCAATAGCCTCCATTGGACCCAAAACGATGTTAGGGAGGGATTTGGCGCGTTTCGGTACCTTCTGCATGCAAAACGGAGCGAAACGGGTCCGCTTCGGTTCCCGAATGCCCTGCCTTGTACAACGAACTTCAAATCGGTTTTTCGCTATGGACACATCCAATCCACTCCGTTAGGCCCTAAATGATGTTTGGGAGTGTTGTGGAGCATTCGGTTACCTACTGCACGTAAATCGAAGCAAAACGTATGTTTCGGCACCCGAATGCACTGTTTCGCGCCCCGAACTTTTGTTGAATTTTTTCGCACGAACATACCCAATAGCATCCATTGGACCCAAAACAATATTAGGGAGTGATTTGGCGCGTTTCGGTACCTTCTGCATGCAAAACGGTGCGAAACGGGTCCGTTTCGGTGCACGGATGCACTGCGCTGTAACAACAAACTTCAAAATGGGTTTTTCGCTACGGACACTTACAATCTACTCCTCTAGGCCCTAAATGATGTTTGGGAGTGTTTTGGAGCATTCGGTTACCTACTGTACAAAAATCGAAGCAAAACGGATGTTTCGGCACCAGAATGCACTGTTTCGCGCCCCGAACTTTTGTTGAATTTTTTCGCACGAACATACCCAATAGCTTCCATTGGAGCCAAAACAATATTAGGGAGTGATTTGGCGCGTTTCGGTACCTTCTGCATGCAAAACGGTGCGAAACGGGTCCGTTTGGGTGCACGGATGCACTGCCTTGTAACAACGAACTTCAAAATCGGTTTTTCGCTAGGGACACTTCCAATCCACTCCGTTAGGCCCTAAATGATGTTTGGGAGTATTGTGGAGCATTCGGTTACCTACTGCACGTAAATCGAAGCAAAACGGATGTTTCGGCACCCGAATGCACTGTTTCGCGCCCCGAACTTTTTGAATTTTTTCGCACGAACATACCCAATAGCCTCCATTGGACCCAAAACGATGTTAGGGAGGGATTTGGCGCGTTTCGGTACCTTCTGCATGCAAAACGGAGCGAAACGGGTCCGCTTCGGTTCCCGAATGCCCTGCCTTGTAACAACGAACTTCAAAATCGGTTTTTCGCTATGGACACATCCAATCCACTCCGTTAGGCCCTAAATGATGTTTGGGAGTGTTGTGGAGCATTCGGTTACCTACTGCACGTAAATCGAAGCAAAACGTATGTTTCGGCACCCGAATGCACTGTTTCGCGCCCCGAACTTTTGTTGAATTTTTTCGCACGAACATACCCAATAGCATCCATTGGACCCAAAACAATATTAGGGAGTGATTTGGCGCGTTTCGGTACCTTCTGCATGCAAAACGGTGCGAAACGGGTCCGTTTCGGTGCACGGATGCACTGCCTTGTAACAACAAACTTCAAAATGGGTTTTTCGCTACGGACACTTACAATCTACTCCTCTAGGCCCTAAATGATGTTTGGGAGCGTTTTGGAGCATTCGGTTACCTACTGCACAAAAATCGAAGCAAAACGGATGTTTTGGCACCCGAATGCACTGTTTCGCACCCCGAACTTTTGTTGTATTTTTTCGCACGAACATACCCAATAGCGTCCATTGGACCCAAAACAATATTAGGGAGTGTTGTGGAGCATTCGGTTACCTACTGCACGTAAATCGAAGCAAAACGAATGTTTTGGCACCCGAATGCACTGTTTCGCGCCCCGAACTTTTGTTGAATTTTTTCGCACGAACATACCCAATAGCTTCCATATGACCCAAAACAATATTAGGGAGTGATTTGGCGCGTTTCGGTACCTTCTGCATGCAAAACGGTGCGAAACGGGTCCGTTTCGGTGCACGGATGCACTGCCTTGTAACAACAAACTTCAAAATGGGTTTTTCGCTACGGACACTTACAATCTACTCCTCTAGGCCCTAAATGATGTTTGGGAGTGTTTTGGAGCATTCGGTTACCTACTGCACAAAAATCGAAGCAAAACTGATGTTTGGGCACCCGAATGCACTGTTTCGCACCCCGAACTTTTGTTGTATTTTTTCGCACGAACATACCCAATAGCTTCCATTGGACCCAAAACAATATTAGGGAGTGATTTGGCGCGTTTCGGTACCTTCTGCATGCAAAACGGTGCGAAACGGGTCCGTTTGGGTGCACGGATGCACTGCCTTGTAACAACGAACTTCAAAATCGGTTTTTCGCTATGGACACTTCCAATCCACTCCGTTAGGCCCTAAATGATGTTTGGGAGTGTTGTGGAGCATTCGGTTACCTACTGCACGTAAATCGAAGCAAAACGGATGTTTCGGCACCCGAATGCACTGTTTCGCGCCCCGAACTTTTGTTGAATTTTTTCGCACGAACATACCCAATAGCCTCCATTGGACCCAAAACGATGTTAGGGAGGGATTTGGCGCGTTTCGGTACCTTCTGCATGCAAAACGGAGCGAAACGGGTCCGCTTCGGTTCCCGAATGCCCTGCCTTGTAACAACGAACTTCAAAATCGGTTTTTCGCTATGGACACTTCCAATCCACTCCGTTAGGCCCTAAATGATGTTTGGGAGTGTTGTGGAGCATTCGGTTACCTACTGCACGTAAATCGAAGCAAAACGAACGTTTCGGCACCCGAATGCACTGTTTCGCGCCCCGAACTTTTGTTGAATTTTTTCGCACGAACATACCCAATAGCTTCCATTGGACCCAAAACAATATTAGGGAGTGATTTGGCGCGTTTCGGTACCTTCTGCATGCAAAACGGTGCGAAACGGGTCCATTTCGGTGCACGGATGCACTGCCTTGTAACAACAAACTTCAAAATGGGTTTTTCGCTACGGACACTTACAATCTACTCCGTTAGGCCCTAAATGATGTTTGGGAGTATTTTGGAGCATTCGGTTACCTACTGCACAAAATCGAAGCAAAACGGGTGTTTCGGCACCCGAATGCACTGTTCGCGCCCCGAACTTTTGTTGAATTTTTCGCACGAACATACCCAATAGCTTCCATTGGACCCAAAACAATATTAGGGAGTGATTTGGCGCGTTTCGGTACCTTCTGCATGCAAAACGGTGCGAAACGGGTCCGTTTCGGTGCACGGATGCACTGCCTTGTAACAACAAACTTCAAAATGGGTTTTTCGCTACGGACACTTACAATCTACTCCTCTAGGCCCTAAATGATGTTTGGGAGTGTTTTGGAGCATTCGGTTACCTACTGCACAAAATCGAAGCAAAACTGATGTTTGGGCACCCGAATGCACTGTTTCGCACCCCGAACTTTTGTTGTATTTTTTCGCACGAACATACCCAATAGCTTCCATTGGACCCAAAACAATATTACGGAGTGATTTGGCGCGTTTCGGTACCTTCTGCATGCAAAACGGTGCGAAACGGGTCCGTTTGGGTGCACGGATGCACTGCCTTGTAACAACGAACTTCAAAATCGGTTTTTCGCTATGGACACTTCCAATCCACTCCGTTAGGCCCTAAATGATGTTTGGGAGTGTTGTGGAGCATTCGGTTACCTACTGCACGTAAATCGAAGCAAAACGGATGTTTCGGCACCCGAATGCACTGTTTCGCGCCCCGAACTTTGTTGAATTTTTTCGCACGAACATACCCAATAGCCTCCATTGGACCCAAAACGATGTTAGGGAGGGATTTGGCGCGTTTCGGTACCTTCTGCATGCAAAACGGAGCGAAACGGGTCCGCTTCGGTTCCCGAATGCCCTGCCTTGTAACAACGAACTTCAAAATCGGTTTTCGCTATGGACACTTCCAATCCACTCCGTTAGGCCCTAAATGATGTTGGGAGTGTTGTGGAGCATTCGGTTACCTACTGCACGTAAATCGAAGCAAAACGAACGTTTCGGCACCCGAATGCACTGTTTCGCGCCCCGAACTTTTGTTGAATTTTTTCGCACGAACATACCCAATAGCTTCCATTGGACCCAAAACAATATTAGGGAGTGATTTGGCGCGTTTCGGTACCTTCTGCATGCAAAACGGTGCGAAACGGGTCCATTTCGGTGCACGGATGCACTGCCTTGTAACAACAAACTTCAAAATGGGTTTTTCGCTACGGACACTTACAATCTACTCCTCTAGGCCCTAAATGATGTTTGGGAGTGTTTGGAGCATTCGGTTACCTACTGCACAAAATCGAAGCAAAACGGATGTTTCGGCACCCGAATGCACTGTTTCGCGCCCCGAACTTTTGTTGAATTTTTTCGCACGAACATACCCAATAGCTTCCATTGGACCCAAAACAATATTAGGGAGTGATTTGGCGCGTTTCGGTACCTTCTGCATGCAAAACGGTGCGAAACGGGTCCGTTTGGGTGCACGGATGCACTGCCTTGTAACAACGAACTTCAAAATGGGTTTTTCGCTATGGACACTTACCAATCCACTCCGTCTAGGCCCTAAATGATGTTTGGGAGTGTTTTGGAGCATTCGGTTACCTACTGCACGAAAATCGAAGCAAAACGGATGTTTCGGCACCCGAATGCACTGTTTCGCGCCCCGAACTTTTGTTGAATTTTTTCGCACGAACATACCCAATAGCTTCCATTGGACCCAAAACAATATTAGGGAGTGATTTGGCGCGTTTCGGTACCTTCTGCATGCAAAACGGTGCGAAACGGGTCCGTTTCGGTGCACGGATGCACTGCCTTGTAACAACAAACTTCAAAATGGGTTTTTCGCTACGGACACTTACAATCTACTCCTCTAGGCCCTAAATGATGTTTGGGAGTGTTTTGGAGCATTCGGTTACCTACTGCACGAAAATCGAAGCAAAACGGATGTTTCGGCACCCGAATGCACTGTTTCGCGCCCCGAACTTTTGTTGAATTTTTTCGCACGAACATACCCAATAGCCTCCATTGGACCCAAAACGATGTTAGGGAGGGATTTGGCGCGTTTCGGTACCTTCTGCATGCAAAACGGAGCGAAACGGGTCCGCTTCGGTTCCCGAATGCCCTGCCTTGTAACAACGAACTTCAAAATCGGTTTTTCGCTATGGACACTTCCAATCCACTCCGTTAGGCCCTAAATGATGTTTGGGAGTGTTGTGGAGCATTCGGTTACCTACTGCACGTAAATCGAAGCAAAACGAATGTTTCGGCACCCGAATGCACTGTTTCGCGCCCCGAACTTTTGTTGAATTTTTTCGCACGAACATACCCAATAGCTTCCATTGGACCCAAAACAATATTAGGGAGTGATTTGGCGCGTTTCGGTACCTTCTGCATGCAAAACGGAGCGAAACGGGTCCGTTTCGGTGCACGGATGCACTGCCTTGTAACAACAAACTTCAAAATGGGTTTTTCGCTACGGACACTTACAATCCACTCCGTTAGGCCCTAAATGATGTTTGGGAGTGTTTTGGAGCATTCGGTTACCTACTGCACGAAAATCGAAGCAAAACGGATGTTTCGGCACCCGAATGCACTGTTTCGCGCCCCGAACTTTTGTTGAATTTTTCGCACGAACATACCCAATAGCTTCCATTGGACCCAAAACAATATTAGGGAGTGATTTGGCGCGTTTCGGTACCTTCTGCATGCAAAACGGTGCGAAACGGGTCCATTTCGGTGCACGGATGCACTGCCTTGTAACAACAAACTTCAAAATGGGTTTTTCGCTACGGACACTTACAATCTACTCCTCTAGGCCCTAAATGATGTTTGGGAGTGTTTTGGAGCATTCGGTTACCTACTGCACGAAAATCGAAGCAAAACGGATGTTTCGGCACCCGAATGCACTGTTTCGCGCCCCGAACTTTTGTTGAATTTTTTCGCACGAACATACCCAATAGCTTCCATTGGACCCAAAACAATATTAGGGAGTGATTTGGCGCGTTTCGGTACCTTCTGCATGCAAAACGGTGCGAAACGGGTCCGTTTGGGTGCACGGATGCACTGCCTTGTAACAACGAACTTCAAAATCGGTTTTTCGCTATGGACACTTCCAATCCACTCCGTTAGGCCCTAAATGATGTTTGGGAGTGTTGTGGAGCATTCGGTTACCTACTGCACGTAAATCGAAGCAAAACGAATGTTTCGGCACCCGAATGCACTGTTTCGCGCCCCGAACTTTTGTTGAATTTTTTCGCACGAACATACCCAATAGCTTCCATTGGACCCAAAACAATATTAGGGAGTGATTTGGCGCGTTTCGGTACCTTCTGCATGCAAAACGGTGCGAAACGGGTCCGTTTCGGTGCACGGATGCACTGCCTTGTAACAACAAACTTCAAAATGGGTTTTTCGCTACGGACACTTACAATCTACTCCTCTAGGCCCTAAATGATGTTTGGGAGTGTTTTGGAGCATTCGGTTACCTACTGCACGAAAATCGAAGCAAAACGGATGTTTCGGCACCCGAATGCACTGTTTCGCGCCCCGAACTTTTGTTGAATTTTTTCGCACGAACATACCCAATAGCCTCCATTGGACCCAAAACGATGTTAGGGAGGATTTGGCGCGTTTCGGTACCTTCTGCATGCAAAACGGAGCGAAACGGGTCCGCTTCGGTTCCCGAATACCCTGCCTTGTAACAACGAACTTCAAAATCGGTTTTTCGCTATGGACACTTCCAATCCACTCCGTTAGGCCCTAAATGATGTTTGGGAGTGTTGTGGAGCATTCGGTTACCTACTGCACGTAAATCGAAGCAAAACGAATGTTTCGGCACCCGAATGCACTGTTTCGCGCCCCGAACTTTTGTTGAATTTTTTCGCACGAACATACCCAATAGCTTCCATTGGACCCAAAACAATATTAGGGAGTGATTTGGCGCGTTTCGGTACCTTCTGCATGCAAAACGATGCGAAACGGGTCCGTTTCGGTGCACGGATGCACTGCCTCGTAACAACGAACTTCAAAATGGGTTTTCGCTACGGACACTTACAATCCACTCCGTTAGGCCCTAAATGATGTTTGGGAGTGTTTGTGGAGCATTCGGTTACCTACTGCACGAAATCGAAGCAAAACGGATGTTTCGGCACCCGAATGCACTGTTTCGCGCCCCGAACTTTTGTTGAATTTTTTCGCACGAACATACCCAATAGCTTCCTTTGGACCCAAAACAATATTAGGGAGTGATTTGGCGCGTTTCGGTACCTTCTGCATGCAAAACGGTGCGAAACGGGTCCGTTTCGGTGCACGGATGCACTGCCTTGTAACAACAAACTTCAAAATGGGTTTTTCGCTACGGACACTTACAATCTACTCCTCTAGGCCCTAAATGATGTTTGGGAGTGTTTGGAGCATTCGGTTACCTACTGCACGAAAATCGAAGCAAAACGGATGTTTCGGCACCCGAATGCACTGTTTCGCGCCCCGAACTTTTGTTGAATTTTTTCGCACGAACATACCCAATAGCCTCCATTGGACCCAAAACGATGTTAGGGAGTGATTTGGCGCGTTTCGGTACCTTCTGCATGCAAAACGGAGCGAAACGGGTCCGTTTCGGTGCACGGATGCACTGCCTTGTAACAACGAACTTCAAAATCGGTTTTTCGCTACGGACACTTCCAATCCACTCCGTTAGGCCCTAAATGATGTTTGGGAGTGTTGTGGAGCATTCGGTTACCTACTGCACGTAAATCGAAGCAAAACGAATGTTTCGGCACCCGAATGCACTGTTTCGCGCCCCGAACTTTTGTTGAATTTTTTCGCACGAACATACCCAATAGCTTCCATTGGACCCAAAACAATATTAGGGAGTGATTTGGCGCGTTTCGGTACCTTCTGCATGCAAAACGGTGCGAAACGGGTCCGTTTCGGTGCACGGATGCACTGCCTTGTAACAACAAACTTCAAAATGGGTTTTTCGCTACGGACACTTACAATCTACTCCTCTAGGCCCTAAATGATGTTTGGGAGTGTTTTGGAGCATTCGGTTACCTACTGCACGAAAATCGAAGCAAAACGGATGTTTCGGCACCCGAATGCACTGTTTCGCGCCCCGAACTTTTGTTGAATTTTTCGCACGAACATACCCAATAGCCTCCATTGGACCCAAAACGATGTTAGGGAGGGATTTGGCGCGTTTCGGTACCTTCTGCATGCAAAACGGAGCGAAACGGGTCCGCTTCGGTTCCCGAATACCCTGCCTTGTAACAACGAACTTCAAAATCGGTTTTTCGCTATGGACACTTCCAATCCACTCCGTTAGGCCCTAAATGATGTTTGGGAGTGTTGTGGAGCATTCGGTTACCTACTGCACGTAAATCGAAGCAAAACGAATGTTTCGGCACCCGAATGCACTGTTTCGCGCCCCGAACTTTTGTTGAATTTTTTCGCACGAACATACCCAATAGCTTCCTTTGGACCCAAAACAATATTAGGGAGTGATTTGGCGCGTTTCGGTACCTTCTGCATGCAAAACGGTGCGAAACGGGTCCGTTTCGGTGCACGGATGCACTGCCTTGTAACAACAAACTTCAAAATGGGTTTTTCGCTACGGACACTTCCAATCTACTCGTCTAGGCCCTAAATGATGTTTGGGAGTGTTTTGGAGCATTCGGTTACCTACTGCACGAAAATCGAAGCAAAATGGGTGTATCGTGTGACATCTCTGATGTCAAAAGACTTAAAAAGTGCAATTAAATCAACGCAACAGGGAATTATGGGTTGAAATTCAAAAAAAAAATCCATCCAAAATTCAATTTTTAATTCAGAAACAAGGGTTGTTTGGACACCCAACTGAAATCTGAAGACTTGGGTGCTGAACTTAAAAATCTCGGACCAAAAGAGCAGTTGTCATCACCTACAGCCCTTCGCGACAACCTCGCCACGGCGTTCGTTCCGCTCGATAACCCTCGAGCGGGGATGTCTGTCACGATCGAGCTATGTCCGTGACGATCGAGCCTAGTCAGTATTGTCCGTGACGATCGAGCTATGTCCGTGACGATCGAGCTATGTCCGTGACGATCGAGCTATGTCCGTCACGATCAAGCCTAGCCAGTAGTTTCCGTCACGATTCGAGGCCGCACGATAGGACCCTCGAGGCCCCGACGTTCCGGCACGCTCGAGGCTCCGCAGCCAAGCTCGAGGACTCACCCTCGAGCGACGTTCCGTCACGCTCGAGGCTCCGCAGCCAAGATCGAGGGGGCACTTACCCTCGAGCGACGTTCCGGCACGCTCGAGGCTCCGCAGCCAAGCTCGAGGGGGCACTTACCCTCGAGCGACGTTCCGTCACGCTCGAGGCTTCGCAGCCAAGCTCGAGGGGGGCACTCACCCTCGAGTGGCGTTTCCGACCATTCGAGGCTCGGCAAGCTCGAGCTTGCGGTTCAAGCTCGAAGCGCCGTAGCGCCTGGTCGAAGTGCCTGGTCCAAGCTCGAAAGTTGTGTCCCACACCTCAGACCCCAACTTTTAATTTTACCCGTTTCGAAGTTCAGTTCGAATTTTTGGAGAAAATTCGAATTTGAAATCGGAGCTCCACGGGCATGCTACAGTGCCCCTGGCGCGCGCTGCGCTGGCCGGAGCTCGGCCGCCACGTGGCCGGCGAGCGGCGCATGCGGCGCTGAGCTGGCCAAGCCGCGGCGGACGCTGGCGCTTGTCGCCTAGCTCTTGTCCGGCCACTCCCGAGCCATCACTTCGCCGCTGTCGCCTCGCCTCGCCTCGTGCCGCGGAGCGCCATCATACGGTCGCGCGCCGCCGTGGCCGCACGCGCGCTCGCGCCGCGCCGAGCGCACTGCAGGCGGTAGAGTCCATTCGCGTCGCGCCAAAGCCTCTGCTGAGGATCTCCACTTCATCACGCGATGATCTTTGACGCCCAACCGCGCGTGTGCGCTCTGTTCGAGCTCGCCGCGCCATCAATGGCGACCGCGACAGCCACCCACGTGCTCGCACGCTCTCGAGGTCGCACTGTGCCACTCTTGCGTGCTCAATCACTCTACTGCGCACTCACACCCCTCCTCTCACTCGCTCACTTGGCCATTTCCACTTCCCCGCGCTCGCTCGGTCTTCTTCTTCCTCGCGCCGCGCGAACCGAGCCGAGCTTCTCCGAGAAATTCACCCTCCACACTCCACCATTCCCAAGTTCGTCCCGCACAAAGCTAGCCCTCTACTCCAGCTCCATTTTCCCCCATTTTCCCCAAGCTATTGTCCCTTCTCCGGCGAGAATTCGTGAATTCCCCCAAATCGCGATTTTCGACCAGCGGAGCACCCGCACGTCGAGCCCCTACTCCGAGCCGTCCTCGAGGTCAACCGAGCACGCCATTGGCTTCCTCGAGCTCCACTGGTGCTCTAGGACCCCTCGAACCTCGGCGAACGACCCCGAGCTCACCGGCGTAGAAGCCGCGGCGGCCGCGCCGCCACCACCTCGTCGCCGGCGAAAGTCCGACCATCCCCGGCCTCCAAACCGTCCCCAAACGACTCGTGGTGAGCCCAGGAAGCTTTTCCCCCACTTCCCCGAGCCTAGTTCGCCGCCGTTTGGCCGGCGCAACTCCAGCGAGAGCCGAGGGCCTTTCTTCATCGTCTTCGTTTGTCTAGGGGTCTCTGCGCAAAAGTTCAGGGACTCGTTCACGAAGTTTTGAAAGTTCTAGGGTTCCCTGCGAAAATAGATTCTTAAGACTAGATTTGTTTTTCCCGAATCTTGTAAAATCCATTAAAAATCGTAAAAAAATCAGAAAAATGCACAAAAATACTCTCTGGATTCGTGAGAGTCTAAACTACAATCTCTATTAGACATGTTTATACTTTTGATGAACTGTTTTTGAGCTAAAATTCAAACTATGAAAATGGAAAGTAGTGCACCATTCAAATCCAGAGCTCCGCTAGGGTTGAGCTTTGGATATGTTGTGTGTAGTGACTTTGGACAGCTTGTGTCCAAAGGGGACCTAAAAATATGAACTGTAGCTCCAGTTATAAATTAAAATGTGTTTTCTGTCTTTTTGCAGTGCAGAAATCTTTAAAAATAATCTGTGCAGTGAAAAATCACCATTTTGCTCCAGAGGACTAAAAACTTGTTAGCACACCTGTGAAAAATGAAAAACTTAATTTTTGCTCTGTTTAGGCTAGCAAATAAATAAATATGTGTTTTTGGATAGGAATTTATTAATTTTAATAAATTATGTGTAGCTCAGATTTAGCTAAATTTTGGAGTGAGCTTAGCTCTTATACTCCAGTAGCTGTCATAAAGTTTATAGATAAAAATGATGAGCAGAAAAGGAGAAACAAAAATGCGAAGTAATCTAGATGGAAATCGATTTATATAAAAGAATAAACCTTTTTGTAGTTAGTTAGAATAAAATAAATGGAATCTGAAATTCCAGAACAGCCACCCTAAGTTATGCATCTCATGTAGAAGGCGCCATCCCGGACGGCAACTACCACCTCATTCCCGCAGACGAGGAAGAAGTCCCGGAGGAAGGTGCCGGTGCAGGATCGACCAACCCGGAGGCTAACCCCCAGTCCGAGCAAGAAGGCAAGCCCCGGAGCATAACCTGACTTTACCAATTATGCATCATGACTTCTCTATGCTTGTGCATTTACGTTCAAGGAGTTGATTGAATACCTTAGCTGCACATTTTCCTAGTACCTATGACTTGCAATACTAGTATGAAAGGTATCGATAGTGCATTGCTATAGGTCCGTTACAAGTCGAGTGATTTCCTGTCACTCGCGAGACATAGGAATTGCTTGTCTTTACTTATGTTGGAATCATAAGGATTGACGGGCGGGATGGCAGATGTAGATCTCCCGTCCGTGTATGATAATTGATTTAAGGTCGAAATGTGTGGTAGAGTGTGTCAAGTTTTTGAACGTACCACATGCATGCCGATGTATGGGGATCGGTAAGCCCGGTACCAGATTGAAGCAGCTAGGGCCGATAGCCATCTCTCCTTGGAAACTTTGTTTTCCCCTGCCGTACACTTGTGGATATATGCGTGAGACTGTGAGTGAAGCAGTAAACCTTTATCCTAAGGAAATGGACCCGGTTCCGAATTGTGGATCGATGGGAAAGGTTGGGAAATGCTTGTACCTTTTATAGCAAGCAGAGTATCCGTGTGTGTTGGGTTTCCCCTGGCCAGGTAGCAGAAATTCGGTTCGAACTGTCCGCTTCTCGCGGTTAATGAGACTGCTTGACCGCCTTGCTACATTGAGTAACAAGTGGAACTTTGAGATTGATAAACTTGTTGTATGAATTAAATTGTATTGCACCACTTGTATGCTTAGAGATGATGCTAATCTAGAATGGTTAAATTTACTAGAATATGATGCTAAAACTCGAAAGCAAGGACCTACTTTTAGTCGCTTTTTGGCAAACAAACCCACCAGCCAAAAGCCTCTCATGGTCTAGATGTCGGTGATGTAGTTTTCACCCGACGGGTAAGCCTTGCTGAGTATTAGTATACTCAGCCTTGCTTGTGGCATTAATTTACAGGTACACCTTTGGATGTCGATGCCTTGTCTTGGCCTACCCAGGTTCCACCTGGCTGGCACATCGAATGGGTTCCGTCCTCTGCCGAGGATCAGGAGGAGTAGCACCGTGGCAGGCTTCAGCATGGTGTTATTTGTGTCGTCGTTAGTTTATTTACTTCAGCTGCAAAGAAACTTTTATTTCCGCTGCAAGACTTTGTACTCTGATTTAAATTGAACTTGGTTTGTAATAACTTGTGATACCTATTTATGTATGTTAAATTGTGGAATGTTGTAATCTCTGGAACTCACCTTCGTGTGGGCGTGCTGTTGTTTCGATCGAGAAAAGAACGTGGTTAATCGGGTTTAATCCGACGGCGCTCCAGCTTATTTCGGATTAAGTGCCTGACTACTTGATTAGTGGTCCCGAGGTACTTAACTTGGGATAATTTCGGAGTGGAATCGCCACAGCTGGCATCAGAGCCGAAACAGAGCACCGGAGAGAGCAACAAACCTTTAATAAACGATTTTTGAATAAAACTTGCCAACTCGTGCGTCCGACGCGTTTTGCGGAGGAAGGTCCTATGATAACCGCTAAGGATGTTACCTAGAACGTGAAGCCTATGTGGGTTAAGGGATCACGATATGATAGGTGGCAAATAGTATATTATACTAACTTCCAGCACATTTCATTCTGTTATTTACTTTCCGCAATGGTGGGCGCAAGGTACGGCGATTGCTGTAACGTACCACGGCACTATATGAAAATATAGTGGCGGCACATAGTCAATACGCTGTGATGGCGTATGAAAATAGAATAGGATGGTGGGCGCAAGGTACGGCGATTGCTGTAGCGTACCACGGCATCATATGCAAATATGATGGCGGCACAAAGTCAATACGCTATTTCAATAGCGTATGAAACTGTCAATATGTTTCTTTGGTGACATATGAACATTGCCCGTTCAATGTTAAACGTTCGGGTGCCACCTCTATAGTGGGTGGTAATGAATGGAGACGCTTTCGTGAGTGCTGGCACGAAAGGTTGATTATACATGCTCTGGAATGAGATTTTCTGCAGGTACACTAACCACGATCCCGTATGTGAAACGGTTAGAGAAATTCGACTAGTTAATATAGGGAGAGACGGATATTGCCTAGCCACCGGCACTAACTTCGTAAGCCAAAAGTTTATTGGCATGTGTGTTGGCGAGAACGAATATGCCGCTCATGCCTTGCATCTCACCGAATTAATATCGAATACTAATAAGTGACCAAATTGAACCGCCGTCAAAGAAATTGAAATCACAACCCAAAAATCCTGCTGAAAACAATCTGTTTGCACCCTTAATTCGAAACTGAAAACGTTGTCGAACGAAAAAGTGTTCAACACGAAAGTTGTCATAAATATTATGAAGTAAATGCTGGAGAAATTTCAACGAAAATGGTACAGTAAAATTGGAGTTATGCTAAAAATGGTAACCCTCTGTCTGCTGGAAATTCTGGGGACAGTGAGACAAAAATTGCATTTTTACACCATCTTAACGACAGTTTTTGCTCAAACCTCCAACATGAAACTTGTTAGGAATTATTTAACCAATGTCCTGGCCAAATTTGGGGATTTTTGAGCTTGTAGATTTCGAGATGTGTAATTTTTACCACCCTGCACAGAATCTGTTCTTATTCTTGGGCGCTAACCGGTTCTCACCCTTGCCCTTTCTTTTTGGTTCAGAATGGACGCTCACACTGACTTGACCAGCTACCCCAACGAGGTTTCCTTTTCAGACTGCTTGGGATGGGAAGGTTTCCCTAGCATTCTGTGGTCAGTTTTGCAGGCGCTCGACTACCCTACCCCGCCACAATATGAGAGAACCCTCATCCGAGACCGTGGTGTGACTCGTTCCCGTGTGCATTTGGTGGTACACCGTCACCCGCCGTGTCCTAGTTCCCCCACCTGGACGGTGGAAGTTCATGGACACCACATGGAGACGACTTGTGAGCTAGCTGCCTTGAATGGCATCAGTTCTTTTTGTGCTCAGAACCAGAGCTTGGTAGAGCACCAGTTGCTTGGGCTGTTTCCACCGACTCAGCCGAATGATCCCCACTGGATGAGGCGCTACCTTAGCTCTCCTTTGAGGATGGCGGAGAACCCCGTCGCAGCAGCCGCTTTGATGATGAGGTGGATACGGGCGTATCACCGTTTGCAGGCACTTCTTGGACGGTCGCAGAGCGAGATGCTCAACATTGCTATGGACATGTCCGCTCGCGCCCGTGACATAGGGGTTGAGAGGACCTCTTTGTCCATTGAGGTGACCACTAGAGATGCCATGATTGCTGACTTGGAGAGGCAATTGAATGACCTCCAGATTGCACACAACAACACCCAAAATGAGTTAGCACAAACTAGAGATGAGCTTGAGGAGGTACATGGTACCTTGGAGCATGCAAATGCTATACTTGCCGCCCATGACGCTCAACACCTTCTTGAGCAAGAAGGAGGGAATGGTGAAGGAGAGGCCCCCGATTCCGACATGGACACCGAGGACGACATGCCGCCCCTTCCAGCTCCACCTTCTCCGATGGGCAGCGAGGCTACCGCTAACAATTTGGATGATTTTTAGAGTGGTAGTAGCAACTTTACTCCTCCGCTAGGCCTAGATTTTGGCTTCATGTTGTAATAGGCTAGATGGAGTTGAGCTTCCCATGTTACCTTTTATGGCATTGTAAAATTAACGGTGTGGTTGTGGTGCAAGACTTGATGAAGATGTAACAACTGTGCTGAAAACATTCTGCAGCTAACGTTGTTTTAATTATTGATGGGTTTTCCTTTTATTTCTGGGCTGTGATGTGAACTACAAAGTTGTTTGGAATTTATCAAACAAAATGATCACCAAATTGCAACCCCATTGGTTAAGCTAAATAAAAATGGCAACCAAAACACTATAGCTCGGCCTGCTGAAAAACAGCAAATGCAGAGAGCAAAAGATTGAATTTTTCGGCTTAGTTCCAGTCCGAATTTGAAATTGAGCCCAAAATGAAAGTTGTAGAGCATAAAATTTTCGAGCTACTGACCGAATGGGAGCATATGACTTGTCTCCTGTTGGGAGATATGATTTTTCTTCCGAACTGCGTGCTGATTTGTCATTCTGCGCAGTACACTTAATATGTTGTCACATTCTATCTTGTCATTTATTATGCAAGCTTATGAAATGTGACTAATACAAGTCCCTACTGCAGATGGCAATCACCCGCAGCGGTCACGACGCTAGTGGCTCCAATGCTAACCAGCAGGGGCCAGAGGGGCAGCAACAGCCACCGCCACCTCCTCCACCGCAGCAACCTCCTACGTGGCAGCAGCTCTACGCCACGCAAACGGAGATTCTCCGGAACCTGCAGCATCAGCAACAGATGATGCAGCAGCAGATGCTGCAGCAGGGAGGTCAACGGGCCCCTCAGCCTCAGGTGGCCCGATACGAGGATTTTCTGGCGACGCACCCGCCGATCTTCTCTCGGGCTGACGAGCCTTTGGAGGCCGACACCTGGATTCGAGCCATCGAGTCCAAGTTCACCATTCTGGCGACGCCTTGCACCCCCAACCGCAAGGTCGTGTTCGCGGCGCAGCAGCTCCGCGGCCCAGCTCTCCTTTGGTGGGAGAACTACCTGGCCCTGCAGCAGGAGGGTCACGTAGTCGAGTGGGATGAGTTCAAGGCTGCATTCAAAGCTCATCACATTCCGGCCGGTCTGGTTGAAAGAAAGCTGAATGAGTTTCTGGCGCTGACCCAGGATACCCGCACAGTGCTCCAGTACTCCCAGGCCTTCAATGGTCTGTGCCCTTATGCGGGTCATCACGCCGACTCCGACGAGAAGAAGCTAGAGAGGTTCCGACGTGGCCTTAACACCAAGTTGAAGGCACAGTTGGCCACCACCCGTGCTGCCACGTACGGCGATCTCGTGAACCTTGCCATCACCCAGGAAGACGCCAATGTGGTGCACAAGGCGGAGAAGAAGAGGAAGACTTCCGCTGGACCGTCGAGCGCGCAGCCCCAGAGGTTCCGCCTGGTTCCCCCGGCTGCACCGCAGGGACAGTCCAGGGCACCTCAGGGAGGTGGATGGGTTGCTAGGCCGCCACAGCCCAACGCACCCCGTTTCCCTCCACCGCAGCAGCAGCAAGCACCAAGGCAGAATGCGCAGCAGCCAGCTCGCCCAGGAGCCGGCTATCAGTGTTTCAAGTGTGGGAGCAAGGACCATTTTATCAAAGATTGCCCGCAGAACAAGCAGCAAAACCAACGCCCGGGAAATCAGCAAGGCAAGGGCAAACAGCAGCAGCGTGTGCAAGTTCGCCAAGGACGGCTCAACTACACCACCTTGGCCGACTTACCCGAGGGAGCCCCAGACATGACTGGTACCTTCCCTATCTGCACTCAACCTGCTGTGATATTGTTTGATTCCGGGGCAACACATAGTTTTATAAACACAAGATTTCATGTGAAATGCGGATTAAAATCTTACCATACCAAATCATCATACGTGATATCAACTGTGGGAGGTAAAATTGCATCCAACCAAGTCACCCACAAGGTTCCGATCAGGCTGGGAAGTAAAACATTTCCTACTGATTTGATTCTGCTGGGAATGGAAGGAATTGACATTGTGTTAGGAGCCAATTGGATGACTCAACATAAGGTTGTCCTAGATGTTGCGGAACGAGTTGTTGAGATAAACTCGCCTACGCATGGCCCGAGTGTGCTATATCTGCCACAACGGACTTGCGTCGATGCGTGCGCGTACACAATGGTAGAAACCCAACTAAAGGACATTCCGGTGGTATGTGAGTATGCCGATGTATTTCCGGATGACTTACCTGGGATGCCGCCGGATAGAGACATTGAATTCGTGATTGAACTTCAACATGGCACAGCACCTATATCAAAGAGACCATATAGAATGCCGCCCAATGAATTGGCTGAATTAAAAATTCAACTCCAAGAATTGCTAGATAAGGGTTTCATTCGTCCAAGTGTATCACCTTGGGGATGTCCCGCTATCTTTGTGAAGAAGAAGGACCATTCCTTGAGGTTGTGTATTGATTACCGGCCTCTCAATGCGGTAACTATTAAGAACAAGTACCCACTCCCCCGTATTGACATCTTGTTTGACCAACTAGCTGGCGCCAGAGTGTTCTCCAAGATTGACCTTCGCTCTGGCTATCACCAAATCAAAATCAGGCCTTGTTACATTCCAAAGACTGCCTTTTCCACACGTTATGGACTTTATGAATTCTTGGTTATGTCTTTTGGACTCACCAATGCCCCGGCCTACTTCATGTACCTCATGAATTCGGTCTTCATGTCTGAACTAGACAAGTTTGTGGTGGTTTTCATTGATGACATTCTTATATATTCCAAGAATGAGGAAGAGCATGCTGAGCACCTTCGCATTGTTCTTCAAAGGCTGAGAGATCACCAGCTCTATGCCAAGTTCTCCAAGTGTGAATTCTGGCTTGAGAGCGTGAAGTTTTTAGGTCACACGGTTTCCAAGGATGGTATATCCGTGGATCCAACCAAAGTGCAAGAGGTGCTAGATTGGCAACCACCTACATCTGTCCACGAGATTCGGAGTTTTCTGGGTTTAGCCGGTTATTACCGTCGTTTTATTCCGGATTTCTCTCGGATAGCAAAGCCCATGACCGAACTCTTAAAGAAGGGAGTCAAATTCGAGTGGAATGACAAATGTGATGAAGCTTTCCACACCTTGCGAAGACATTTGACTTCAGCCCCAGTTTTGGCTCAGCCCGATTGCACCAAGCCTTATGATGTCTATTGCGATGCATCAGGCACCGGTCTTGGCTGTGTTCTCATGCAAGAAAACCGAGTGATTGCTTATGCTTCTCGAGCACTTCGGCCTCATGAGCAAAACTACCCCACGCATGATCTTGAGTTAGCAGCGGTTATTCATGCTCTCAAGATGTGGAGACACTATTTGATGGGTGTTCCCTGCAACATATACACAGACCACAAGAGCCTCAAATATGTTTTCACTCAGGCACATTTGAATATGAGACAGCGAAGATGGTTGGAGTTAGCAAAGGACTATGACCTTAGTGTGCATTATCACCCCGGGAAGGCTAATGTAGTTGCGGATGCACTAAGCCGCAAGGCTCGTTGTCATTGTCTTTCCGTGGAGTCCTACGCTGACACCCTGTGTCATGAAATGGCAAAGCTCAATTTGGAGATTGTTCCACACGGGTACTTCAGCCATATTGCAGTGGAACCAACCTTGCACGATCAGATTGTTGTAGCCCAATTAAATGACGCGAGCATTAAAATCCTTAAAAGGAAATTGTCCAAGGAGAAGGTGAAAGAGAAGTACAAGTGTTTCCGGTTTGATGGGCAGGGAGTGATGTGGTTTGGACATCGCCTCGTGGTGCCTAAAAACACGGAACTCCGGAGGAAGATTATGGATGAGGCACATCTCTCTAAATTTTCTATCCATCCCGGCAGCACCAAAATGTACCAAGATTTGAAACAAGACTTTTGGTGGACTCGAATGGAGCGAGAAATTGCCACATATGTGTCGGAATGTGACACATGCCAGCGGGTTAAGGCCAGCCACTTGAAGGTAGCAGGCACGCTTCAACCTCTACCTATCCCCTCATGGAAATGGGAAGATATAAGCATGGATTTTATTGTCAGACTTCCCAGAACCCCTCAGGGACACGATTCCATTTGGGTAATTGTGGATCGCCTTACTAAGACTGCCCATTTTATTCCAGTCAATACCCTTTATGCTGCTAAGAAGTACGCGGAGATTTATTTGGAGCGGATCGTTTGTCTACATGGGGTACCCAAGACGATAATTTCAGATCGTGGTGCTCCGTTCATAGCATGCTTTTGGGAACAATTGCAATTATCCCTAGGCACCAAACTGATCCGTAGTTCAGCATATCACCCACAAACCGATGGGCAGACGGAAAGGGTAAATCAAATACTTGAGGATATGCTTCGAGCTTGTGTTATTCATTATGGGAAGAATTGGGAGAAGTGTCTATCCCTGGCCGAATTCTCCTATAACAACAGCTACCAAGCAAGTCTTAAAATGGCACCTTTCGAAGCCTTGTATGGTAGAAGATGTCGGACCCCGTTGTGTTGGTCCCAGGCAGGCGAGAGGTATGCTTATGGCCCTGACCTTGTAAAGGAAGCAGAGGAAAAGGTTAGAATCATTCGTGAAAATTTGAGAACTGCCCAGTCAAGGCAGAAGAGTTACTTTGATCAACGGCGAAAACCACTTCAGTTTGAAGTTGGTGATCACGTGTATCTTAAAGTCTCCCCGACCAAAGGTGTGCAAAGATTCGGACTAAAAGGAAAGCTTGCACCTCGTTATATCGGCCCATATGAAATTACTCAGCAATATGGGCCGGTAGCCTATCAAGTGAAGCTTCCCGAAAAACTTTCAGCTGTACACAATGTATTCCATGTTTCTCAACTCAAGAGGTGTCTTCGTGTTCCGACCGAAGTTGTTGAACAAGAGGAACTCTCGGTTGAACCGGATCTCTCTTATGATGAGCATCCCGTTAAGATCCTCGACGAGAAAGAGCGACAAACACGAAGGAAGGGAGTTAAAATGTACAAAGTTCAGTGGAGTCATCACTCCAAAGATGAAGCCACGTGGGAAACCGAGGACTATCTTAGGAAGAATTTCCCCGACATACTTTCATAAGCCGAGGTATTTCTTTTCCCCTCTCTATCTCTAGGTTTAATCGAATCTCGGGACGAGATTCCTTTTAAGGGGGGTAGGCTGTGACATCTCTGATGTCAAAAGACTTAAAAAGTGCAATTAAATCAACGCAACAGGGAATTATGGGTTGAAATTCAAAAAAAAAAAATCCATCCAAAATTCAATTTTTAATTCAGAAACAAGGGTTGTTTGGACACCCAACTGAAATCTCAAGACTTGGGTGCTGAACTTAAAAATCTCGGACCAAAAGAGCAGTTGTCATCACCTACAGCCCTTCGCGACAACCTCGCCACGGCGTTCGTTCTGCTCGATAACCCTCGGGGCGGGGATGTCCGTCACGATCGAGCTATGTCCGTGACGATCGAGCCTAGTCAGTATTGTCCGTGACGATCGAGCTATGTCCGTGACGATCGAGCTATGTCCGTGACGATCGAGCTATGTCCGTCACGATCGAGCCTAGCCAGTAGTTTCCGTCACGATTCGAGGCCGCACGATAGGACCCTCGAGGCCCCGACGTTCCGGCAGGCTCGAGGCTCCGCAGCCAAGCTCGAGGACTCACCCTCGAGCGACGTTCCGTCACGCTCGAGGCTCCGCAGCCAAGCTCGAGGGGGCACTTACCCTCGAGCGACGTTCCGGCACGCTCGAGGCTCCGCAGCCAAGCTCGAGGGGGCACTTACCCTCGAGCGACGTTCCGTCACGCTCGAGGCTTCGCAGCCAAGCTCGAGGGGGGCACTCACCCTCGAGTGGCGTTTCCGACCATTCGAGGCTCGGCAAGCTCGAGCTTGCGGTTCAAGCTCGAAGCGCCGTAGCGCCTGGTCGAAGTGCCTGGTCCAAGCTCGAAAGTTGTGTCCCACACCTCAGACCCCAACTTTTAATTTTACCCGTTTCGAAGTTCAGTTCGAATTTTTGGAGAAAATTCGAATTTGAAATCGGAGCTCCACGGGCATGCTACAGTGCCCCTGGCGCGCGCTGCGCTGGCCGGAGCTCGGCCGCCACGTGGCCGACGAGCGGCGCAG
>JACEFO010001107.1:0-29700 GCA_015342445.1 Digitaria exilis
AGAGGGTACGAGCGGCACTCGGCGATTCGTTCGGAATCGCCGCCGTGGCCAGTGTCTCGACGGCCGCCCGTGCAAGCCTCCACCGCCCTTGGGCCAGCGCGCGCGGCAGCTCCTCCTCGAACTGAGCGACCTTAGCGAACACCGACGTCTCGGCGTTGAAACTCGTCGGCGCCATTGGCGAGGGCGCGCTCCACGAGCACGTTGCGAAGCTTCTTCATGAGCGGGTAGTTGGCGCTGCACGGGTCGTCGGCGCGTACGCGAACACCGCCTCGCGCTCGATCTCCTGCAGCAGGTCCTTCTCGCAGAAGCGGGCCACGTGGAGGCCCACCGGTGGAGTTGGTGCTCAGCGTCTTCTTGGCCACCGTCATCACGCAGCCTTGACGCGCTCTTGACGTTCTCCTCGATGTGGCGCAGTCGACGGCCTGGCACCAGCGCGGAATCAGAACGTCGGAGGGACATGAGCTCAGATCATCGAGCTCCTCGCGTCTTCCTGGATGAGATGAGAGTCCCGGCGAGTTCACGTTCTTGGTTGTGCTGCTCCCGCCTGCACTGTGGTTGGTCACCGGGTTGCCCAGGAACTGCAGCTCTGAGCAGTAGGAGGCCATGGCGATCTCGGGCCGCCTTGAACCCATAAGTCCAAGCTCGGGTTGCGCCCACCGGACAGCGTTGGATGGCAGCCGTTGTTGAGTAGTCGTTGACCGAGCTCCGAATACTGGGCAAACATGAGCTTGCCGATGGCGGCGATGCGAGACGTGTGTTGTCCATGGACACGCCGATGGGCGTGCCCTGGAAGTTGCCACCGTGAAGGGCCTGCTACGCGGCCACGTCGATGAGCGCGGGTTGTCGTTTACGGAGTTGATCTCGCGCTCAATCGACTTGGTCGCGCACGGATGACCTCAATTTGGGGACCAAGCCATTGCGGCGACGTGCGGAGCGCGTACCTGTCCTGCTTAGCTTCATCAACGGGTCGAGCTCGCCTTGCTTCTTGGCGAGCTTCATGTAGGAGCTGCCCTCCAAGATGTGCTCCATGATGGCAGCGGCCTCGATCTGCCCAGGGTGGTGCTTCAGCTTGTGGGTGAGGTGGTCGGTATACTCCGGCTTGCCCGTTCATGACCTCGCAGAACACGGCAGACAGGACCTCGGCAAGGATGGCGAGAATGTTCGCCTCGAAGAGCACGGTGGACGCAAGACCAGAGCCCACGGCCGTGCCGTTCACCATGGCAAGACCTTCCTTGGGCTGCAGCTCGAAGAAAGCCACCTTGGATGCCGGCGATCTTGAAAGCCTCAGCGGCGTTCACCTTGGTGCCATCTGGGGCCACTGCCACAGAGTTCTCGCGCCCAGTGACGAGGCCGGCGATGTAGGACAGCGGGACGAGGTCGCCGGACGCGGTGATCGTGCCCCGGAGCGGCAGGCACGGCGTGACGTTGGCGTTGAGCAGCTTCGTAATCGCCTCGAGGATCTCGAAGCGGATACCAGAGTACCCCTGGAGCAGGGTGTTGATGCGCACGAGCATGGCCGCACGCCGTTGCCTCTGCAGGCAGAACATGGCCATCGGTGCCGGTGCCGAAGGCGCCGGCGTTGAGGAACCTGATGAGCTCCCTCTGGAGAGCGCCACCCTCCTTGGTGCGGCGGTGAGAAGTGGCGCCGAAGCCGGTGGTGACACCGTAGCTGTCGGTGCCGTTCATCATGCTGTTCATGACCCAGTCGCTGCTGGCCTTGACGCGCTCGCGAGCCGACTCGTCGAGCTCAACACGAGCGTCGCCAGCGCCCGTGGCAACGGCGGCCACCTGCGCGATGCTCAGGCTGGCGCCCTCGATCTTCACCAGCGGCTGGCGGTACTCGGCCACCATCCGCTTAACCTCGTCGAGGTGGCTCCCGAACAGGTCCTCCGCGGCCTTGCCCCAGTTCAGCGGGTCGGCGCGTGGCGTCGCCATGCACAGGGAGTCGCCGTTGGCAGAGGCAACGTGGCCGTTCTCGCACTCCATCGCAGAGGCAAAGGGGAAATGTAACTGAAATTGCTAAAGCCGTAAACGATCGGAGATCAGAATGAAGTAGGCGGTGGTCTGAAATGTAAACTTGGAGTACCTTTGTGTTGGAGAAGAGCTTGGTTGTGGTCGATGCACTGGATGGTGCTGCTCTTCCTGGAGCGAGACGGAGGGGGAGGCCGCGTTTAAATAGATCGCGGGAGGTTGGTTGGTTGGTTGAAGGCAAGACGGCGGGAGAGCGCCGGAGCCGGCCAGTCAGCTGGCTCACCTCACCCTTCGTATGAACAGCACCAGTGCCGCGTTTTTGCAAGTAAAAGTTTTTATTTTTGGAGGAGGGCGGCGGAGTGGAAAATTTTTGTGGTCGACAGCTCGTGCCGTCGGGCAGTGGGCTCGGTCGCGCGGGGGCTAGCTGTGGTTGGTGCGAGCCTGCGCGGCACGAGGTTGGTGGCGAGCGAAGGGGCAGGCAGGAAGGACTCGCCCTGGACTCTCTGCTCGGTTTCGGGTTTGGTGAATGATGATGCTTTGCGGCTCTGCTCTCCGTTGTTTTGATCGTTGCCTTTGCACTGACTGGGGGCAGATCCACGGTAGGTACGCTGAACTTTCGTATTGGATTTGGTGGATGCAATCAAACATGTAGATGAGGCCATGAGGGGAGTAACAAATGCATGCAAGTAGCAGTGTAGCACACATGTGTTTTGAGGGACCATTGGTGTCAGCTCTTTTTCTAAAAAAAAATATCACGGGGAAAGCACACTATCATTTTCCAAAAATGAAAAAGATTGAAGTTCCTTATATATTGGGGTTGGGGGTAGTTAGAGGTTCATTGGCATTACTCTGTGATCGATTGGGAAAACTAGCACCTGATTGGCAGCTAGTAACAAGCATGGTCGTCCCGTTGCTCATGAGTTCTTACCAAAATTGCCATAGGTCAGAGTATATATATAAATCGTCAATACAGAAAATAAAGATGAGCTTCGCAAATGTTATGTCTTGTCTAATATATGTTTATGTGCTCATCGTGAGAGACGTTAGAGAGAGAAGATCCGACCGATAGAGATGTGTTTTACAATAGCAAGGAAAACAGATAACCGGTCAAATTTAAGGCCAGTTGGAAATAATTTTGGTATCTGATTGTCAGCAACTACGGTTATTCAAAACACATTTATTTGAACAGACTCCTCGTCTCTGAAAATTTCAAATTGGGTGGAATGAAATCTCCGGTCAACTTAACGCCGCTGAAGTTCTCCATGGAGGGGTGTTTGTGTAGTAGTGCCATTTCTTTGAACAGATCAGACGCTTATTGCAACTACGTAGCTTACTGGGCTCTAATAACATAACTTTACTTAGCGGCTCAGCCTCGTAATCCCTAAACCTTCCCGACGCTTCAGTGATTACCGTGGACATTGTTTTGCATGCAGCACAAACGGCATCAGGTGAAGTTCTAGTTGTCAGACAACATAAGTAGTGTTTGTCAGACGAGTTGCTTTACTATTTCCCTTGAAAAGGATATGGAATCAGGACCCCAATACACACAGCGTTCCATGCTCGCCTCCCTCGTGATATGCTGACGCGAGAGAACACCAGGAATCTGGTCCCGTCTTCGGTCTAGTCCTTGTCCACTTAGCCTTGAGTCGTTGTTTGGTGTTCCTTGTATCTTCTTGGTCACCTGCATCTACACTGACTGAACTGAAGAGAAATGGAACTCTCACTTGTTTTCTTTCATGAAGTAGTAGCAAACAGCATTTGGATCCATCAGACTGACCATACCATGCCACACAGCACTGCGGATCCTGCAAGCGTGCAAACATCACCACAAATCACAACGGACAAACCCCGCGTCTTTCTTTTGTTTTTTTTCATTTGGCTTTTGCATATACATTGTTCACACCCGACGATGGCAGATAAGCTATTTTAATTAACTCGATCGAGACCGAAGTTTATATACATGATCTTCAAAGAAGTAATTAAATCTCTTAAAATTACTACCTCGTGCATGAGTATGGTTGTGATGGATTAGTGTAACTACTAAAATTACTACCTCATGAACCATTACGAGTTGATGGACCAGTGTAAGCAAAAAGGCAATTATATGATTCACAAGATTTGCACAGATATATAAACGTTGCAGCAACAATACTTTCAAGTGCCACACCAGCCAAGCTCAATGCAGGTTAGGCACGACTGTCCGATTCGACGACTAATCCTTTCAACATGGGAAATGGAATATATAGATCTCATCAGCTAATACCTAGAACAGAACAAATGCTCATTGCGACCACGTATGTTACTGGCTCCATCCTTTGTTCCCCTCAGCGTCACGATTTCTGGAATCTGGATCTTTTTTACGCTTTTAGTGACCACGCACTAGCAACATGCCAAGCTCTGATTGTCAGACGACAATCTAATGCATTCGCCCGACCAGTTGATTCCAAACGTTTGTGTGCATCATCACATGCTCGCCTCCACGTGATATATGCATTATGTGAAAACAGCATAAGCTTGGTCCGGTCCACGGTCAGTCGGTCACTTCGTCTGCATCTACGATGATTGACGCCCTCCAGCGTGCTCGGTTCGGAGCTCTCACTTGTTTCTTTCATGAAGTAGTAGCAACAGCATTTGGATCCATCAGACTGACCAAACCAAAGAGTATCGAAGAAACTCCACAAAGTACAACTGACAATTATCTTGAGACCGAAATTATGAAAATCCTCAAAGAACTAAATCTCTTAAAATTAGGGAGAATCTCATTTACATTCTCCAACTATCACAAAAGTTTGATTTTTAACCTACATTACAAAACCGATAATGAAAGTCAAACACTGTCCAAATAGGCAAATTCGGTCCATTTGAGTGGTTTCTTTTCTATTTCTGAAAATAGTATAATTTAACCTAAAATCATAAATAATTTATTTAAAAATATAAAAATATGAAACCAGTTAATTTTTTTAAAAAAATATAACCTTATGTTGGTGCACTAGTTGAAGCTATTTGCATCTTATTTATTTCTATTTCTAATATTTTTAGAATAAACAACAAAAAACTAGAAACATGAAAAATAATACCAAAATAGTTTTAAATGGTGTAGGTAGGTTACATTTTTTACAAAACTTTTGGTACTAATTTCATATTTTTTATTTCAAATGAATTAGTTCTGAATTTTTAAGTTTAAACATTATTTTTATATTTCCAAACAATAGAAACCATCTTTAAAATAATTCAGAGGAGAAATTTTGTCTGGTTTTTATTGGGATGGCTTTTCGTGTATGGTTTTATAGTCGTGGGTTGAAAATCGGATTTTTGCGATGGATGAAGGGTGTAAAACGGAGTTTTCCCTTAAAATTACTACTACCTCTGAGTATGGTGGATGGATTAGTGTAGCTACTGAACTATGTCTCTATAAATTACTACCTTCACGCACGAGTACGGATTGATGGAACCGTGTAAGCCAAAAGGCAATTATGATACAACTGTTGCATCAACATATATATATAACAGTTGCATCAACAATACTTTCAAGATACAACTGCCACACCATGCTCATGCATGTTAGGCACGGCTGTATGATGAATAACCCTTACCATAACAATGAAACATGGAAAAGTCGAATAGATCTCATCAGCTAAGACCGAGAGCAGATCAAATGTTTATGTGATCACGTATGTTACTGGCTCCATCATATTTTTTTTCCTTAACTCAACCTCACGCACTACTCAGCTTCGTACGATTCCTGGAATCTGGATGCTAAAAAAGATATTTCTGGAATCTTAATCTGGATCTTCTTGACGCTTTAATGACCACGTACTAGCAACCTGTCAAGCTCTAATTGTCAGACAACAACTAATCCATTCGTTCTGACTACTAGTTGATTCCAAACTTTTGTATGCATCGATCATATATTATCTAAAAAAAATGCATCGATCATATATCACACGCTCGCCGCCTCCACGTTCATATATTCATGATGTGAAAGCAGCATGGGTCCGGTCCACAGTCACCTCACCTGCATCTACAACGATTAAACCTGAAGAGAAATGGATGCAACGACTCTCACTTGTTTATTATTTCTTTTATGAAGAGCAATCGGCATTTTTTAGGACTAACCGGCATTTAGTTTGGATCCATAAGACTGACCACACCACGTAGCGCAGCCCAAGATGCGATGACTTCGCGGGGCGGCTAAGCGTTTACCAATTACCATCACATATCAACCACAAATAATAAAGCTAGCACAGCTGACAAAAACCCACGGCTGAATATTCTCTCCCGGTCCTTTTCCCCGTTTGGCTCTTGCACACACGTTGTTCACACAAACTGGTCCCGACAGTAGCCTGCAGCTAGCTGCCCATGTAGTCGAGCCATGCCCATTCCCCATCCATCATGTAAACCAGACCACAGATCCAGGGCGACCAATGCAATGGTCCATAGCCTGCCCTGTAGTCGTCGTTGCGTGTTCCTCACATGGAACGGTGGGCCCAACGTACATGAGGCCACAAGGCGGCCAAGTCTTCCGCCAATCTGGTGAGGCCATGAGGATCGGAGGCCTCGCCGCCTCGGATCGCATCTACGTATACCTGGACCTGGCTACTTGAACGTACATTATGTTTGTCGATGCATGTATGCGTGGCCCTTGCATGCTGTACATGTACACGAATGAAGGTGACACGGACCAGTACGGGACCAGCTAGCATTTATGTACGCTCTTGTGGCTGGCGCAAGGGCACGGCCGTCTCATTCTTTGTGTCCTACTATCAAGCGATGGTGCCGCGCGACGACGACAGTTAGAGCGCCGGCAGGCAGTGTGCAAGAGAGGCGAATGGGGGCGTCCATGTCAGAAGCTCCTTGCCACAGCTTATTGTGAAGTGCTAAAGCATGCAACGTATGCCTAAAGTTGTTCAGGCAGCAGGGTGTATGGTTCCTATCTTTGCATGCTGCCCCGGTGCCCCTAGTAGCTCGCTCTGGCGGTGTTAGGTACCCAATGAACTGGTGCAAATGATCGTATTCAAGGAGAGGGAAGCTAATGCAGTAGGTGTAGGCCTGTAGCGCCGCCTGAGTCCAGCCAACAACCAAACAAGTTGTCCCTTGCGAACAAACTTGGCAGGTCGTTGACATGGCTCAATGTACGCCTAGCCTCTTGCCACACCTACCATCGCTATCTACCACAGCGGGACTCAGATCAAATGCAGTGGTAGTTGCCACTGCAACTTACCATCAGGAGATGATTTTCCCTTGGTTGGATGGATGAAGGAATGATACCTACCCCTGTAGAAACGACAAGAAAGGTCCAAATATTTTTTATTCTATCTTTAATGTTATTCCACCTGTCAAAAAATTACATGATGTTTTGGACGACATGAAATGTCTTCCATGTGTACACTTGACAACTATTTTCATCTGGAATATATTCATCTAACATGCTTTTGTGATTAGAATGCATTTTTTTCAAGACAATGTCAAACCTATGATTTTGCACATTCAGATATTTAAAATGATTGACAATTAAAGTTTCAAACCTTTATCAGGATTTAATCCTAGTGGACCAATGATGGGATGTGAACTAGAGAATTAGGGGTTAGTGGAAGTAAACTAGCAAATTATTTAAATGGGCTATTTCTAGCATGCACAATATACACTAGAGGAAAAATGCACATTCGTCCAATGCGCATCAGTACCTGTTGCTTACCAACCGTACTAAGACCATTTAGTACCGGTTGGTAAACACAGTACCCCGAGGACCATCTAGTACCGGCTCGTAAACAACCCGGTACTAAATGGTGGGCATACAGTACTGGTTGGTGTTACGAGGCCGGTCTAAATGGTCCGGGGGGCATCCGAGGCCCCTTTTGTATTTGGTACCGGTTGGTAAACACATTCTAGTACCGGTTGGTGTTAACCAACCGGTACCAAATGCACCATCCAAGGTTACTTAAAAGGATAGCATCCTTCTCTCAACCACAAGTGCTCTATAGGTGGGATGGTTAAGGAAGAATCGTGCGAGGGGAAAGGTCAATGAGTTCGAGTCCCACGGACCGCGCACGTGCATTTACACGTAAAAATCACGTGACTTGTGCGGCCCCCCTAGTGAGTTAAAAAAAATTCTATTTTTTGGGCTCAAAATCATTTTGTATCGGTTGGTGTTTACGGCCACTGCTACCATGCATAATCTACGTATGAAGAGTTGCAAGCAAAAAAATAATGACATAACATGAGAAAGTACGCTTAATGTTGAGCAAAGACCAAAGAGCACACAATCATGAACTACATAATTTTAGCAATGACAAGTTCACCATTAATGTAAAAGGCTTCAATAATTTTGTGCATTAACGTGTTAGACTCTTGGTGATTTGTTTCAATTATCAAATAGTTGAATGCTTCATCCTCAGTCTGGCAAAAAAAGAACCACAATGGATTAGCTTGCATATTGGATTCATAATATCGAATTGCTGCACGTAATGACATGTTTCTTGTAATAGATCAAGTAAGGAAATCTATGAGCAGAGGCTTACTTTGTTTAGGATAAAGTTAGATCCCTACCCAATCAAGGTGGTCTGTGAAGAGTGACACAAATAATCCAAATAGAACGGAGACTTCTGAATTTTTACACAGCTGAAGTAGTATGATATATTGAAGTTACAAGTAAACTTCAGTTAGATGAAATCACCTATCGTCTCAATTCAAACATAAGCTTATTTGCGTTGACTAATCTTTTGCAACAAATATGGTCCAACGAGAGGTATACAATTATAACTATCTATCAACCCATGCTTCTCCATGGGCTAATAATTTTTAGCACACATAATTGTTAGAAATCCATGAATTATTGTGGTACTTCAAATCTATTATTTTTCTCTTCCTCTGTCACATATATTACAAAACATTATTAGTTTAATAGTTTTCATATTCTGTTAGGTGTTACATATTTTTGTTACCCGACTAATATATTTGGGTTTCTACCCCATTCGTACTTCTTCGCACCATATATTTATGTGTGTTTCATATATGCTGCGATTAGTTGATCTATATGCTTTACATGGAAATAAATATACAGTATAGCATCATGCATATATGTCAATGTTGTCTGAAATGATGACATGTATCATGCAACACATAACTTGATTTTTTCTATAATAACAATAGCACAAGCTAGTAATTTAGAATCGTATATAATAATAAATATATATAAATTTTGACACATATTAGACACTACTTAAAGTTCATGTCATAATCATGGGAACGTGAGTAACCTATATGCAAATTTTGAGACATAGTTTATATTTTTAATCGCATAGACATGTAATTAGATGAAGATTAGAATGTTACATTAAATTACGATAACAATATATATGGGGTGTTTAGGCGGTTAGTTTAAGACTAACTTCGGCATAGGTGGGGTACTTTGTGTACAAATTTATGGGATTTTTACACTATTTTCATAATGGCATAGGTGAGGTGTTTTTGTTAGAAAATATACAATACCCAATGACTATTTTACCTAGTTGATGATTAGCATCTACTTGATCATGGAATGTTTATATTTTTTTCTGAGGCATTTTTTATACTTCTTTTATTCTAGCTCTTTCTGCAATAATCAAATGCCAAATTAAAACTTGAGAGTCGTCTACTATATTGCAATGAGAGATGATTTACTATACTGAAAACATTTTGCAGACAAACACATATAGGACACCTAAGCGGCATTCAATTTTCCTTGTCAGCATGTTTGTTTCAAAACAATTTTCACTACAATATAAGCTAGCATAGAAGTAAACCAACCTTACAACATAGTTCACCATCCCTTTAAAATAGGTAGAAGTGACAATTATCAAGTATCAATGGAACATACTAATCAAAATTTCCATGTCTTTCAATTTTGTGACAAAATAGTGGTCATTAGCCACCAAGGTTGGGGCAGATGATAATCAAGACATATACTAGTTATCAAACTCGACGAGAAAAGACTAATTCCCATGTTTTCCAGTTTTGTAATGAAAAGACCAGCATATCACTAAGATTGATCTTGACCAAGCCAACTGGCAAACCCATAGTTATAATCGAAAGTGAAAACAAATAACAATAAAACGACCAATATTTAAGAATTTTTGTTAAAATTTCAATTAGCAAAGAATTCCATGCTAATGATCTGAAGTATCATGCATGTTTTTGGTACCTCCTTTATAATCTTGCACAAACTCCTCACTCCCACTCTAAGACTTAGAAGAACATTGTTGGATCACTATCTTGTTTTCAATATTAAATTGTAAGTGGTCACTATATATCTTGTTTCATTTTTATATAGAAAAATTGCCGCATTGTCCTTGATCTTGCACTATTGTTGCTCTTGGAACACTACCACTTTATCATGTCATCATTATATAACCCGATGGTTTTTGGATGTGGACATGATGCTCTGGGACGAACATTTAGGTTGAACATAGGGTGAGCTCATTCCTAAGTTTCCATGATGCAATAACTGACAAAATGTGCTTACCTAATGTCAGATGTACAATTGTGTTCATAAGACAATATGCGAATGATGCACACATTAACATATATTTAAAAAAAACTTGCATATCACCCATGGATGAAGAGACTATAGACAACACCAAAATTGGGAGTATAAACCCAAGCCCAAACATTCAGTTTGAATGGAGGGAGCACTTGTCCAAACAGTAGCTTTATTGAAACGAAACGAACAGTTTAGAGATAAATTCCATGCACAAATTGCACACGAGCTACATATGCCAATACAGTCTGATGCACAATGCGAGATACAAAAGGAAGAGGGGAAGTTTTGTTTACGCCCTCCCTGCTCCACCACGAATGCCTACTTCCATATGCATTTCTTTTCTCAGTGCTCTGCCGTGCGTCACTTCTCCAAACTAACTTGCTAAATTAGGACCTCTGGTGTTCTTTAGGTACCTAACAAAAGCTGACTAAGAAAGCATGCAGCAGGCAATGAACTGGGACAACACGGGCTTCTATTTTTCTGTTGGCAAATGTGTCATGCACTCATGCCATACGTAACCACAAAGGGAAGGGAAAATAAGATGACTGTTAGGCGATACCTGCCTCAGTTATCAGTACCAGATAGCACGTCCAATTTCCTTATTTAATCAAAAGTATGGACAATTTCAAAGGATTAGAACCAGTTCTAAAAAAACATATTTGCTTTCATATATAAAAAACGGAAAGCATGACAAATTTGATCACAAGATGATTCATTATTATTGCCCCAAGCATTCCTTTGACTTTGATCAGCAAATACTGCATCCACCTGAATCTGATAGCATGGACAACAATTCATTCAGACTAAAGTGCAGTAGCCACCAAAGGTCCAAAGCAAAAGGCATGCACCATGCAGCAAGAAGCCAAGAAGGAAGATCACAACCGTAGGCACGCAGCCCAGTCTCAGAGCGAGCACGTTCAGTCAAGGGCTCAAGGCCAAGCCACGCTCATGCATCCCGGCGGTCGCGTTCTCAGTTCCTCACCAACCCCTTCGGTCTTGGCGCGCACCAACAGTCAACCACAGCCGGGCGGGCGACCGAGCTTCCACCACGAAATTTCCACGCTGCTGGCTTCGCAATATCGACACATGTATGTGTCCGTGTCCTCGCCCAAATAATTGGCGCGCTTGCTTGGTCTTCTTCGACTAGTCTCCACTCTCCACACCCACACCACACCCACCCGCGCCTTCCCTTCTCCGGAGCCTATTTAAAACACGGCCACTCCCACCTCTCCTCTCCAGTAAGAGCAGCACTCCCAAATCAAGCGCAGCACTTGTAGCTCTCCAATCTACAGCTTTACGAAACTCCAGTTAAATTCATCTCCCAGACAGGAATTCCTTCACATCTCGATTGGGTGTTTCAAGTTCTCAGTCCTAGCAATGGCGTGCGAGAAGAGCAGTGTTGCTGCCAACGGTGCCTCCCTGTGCATGGCGACGCCGCGCGCCGACCCGCTTAACTGGGGGAAAGCCGCGGAGGAGCTAATGGGCAGCCACCTCGACGAGGTGAAGAAGATGGTAGCAGAGTACCGCCAGCCGCTGGTGAAGATCGAGGGCGCCAGCCTGAGCATCGCGCAGGTGGCCGCCGTGGCCACCGGCGCCGGCGAGGCCCGTGTCGAGCTCGACGAGTCGGCTCGCGAGCGCGTCAAGGCCAGCAGTGACTGGGTCATGAACAGCATGATGAACGGCACCGACAGCTACGGCGTCACCACCGGCTTCGGCGCCACCTCACACCGCCGGCACCAAGGAGGGCGCCGCCCTCCAGAGGGAGCTCATCAGGTTCCTCAACGCCGGCGCATTCGGCACCGGCACTGATGGGGCATGTTCGCCCGCCGAGGCGACGCGTGCGGCCATGCTCGTGCGCATCAACACCCTGCTCCAGGGGTACTCTGGTATCCGCCTTCGAGATCCTCGAGGCGATCGTCAAGCTGCTCAATGCCAACGTCACGCCGTGCCTGCCGCTCCGGGCACGGTCACCGCGTCCGGCGACCTCGTCCCGTTGTCCTACATCGCGGGCCTCGTCACTGGACGTGAGAACTCTGTGGCTGTGGCGCCAGATGGCACCAAGGTGAACGCGGCTGAGGCTTTCAAGATCGCCGGCATCCAAGGTGGCTTCTTCGAGCTGCAGCCCAAGGAAGGTCTTGCCATGGTGAACGGCACGGCCGTGGGCTCTGGTCTTGCGTCCACCGTGCTCTTCGAGGCGAACATTCTCGCCATCCTTGCCGAGGTCCTGTCTGCCGTGTTCTGCGAGGTCATGAACGGCAAGCCGGAGTATACCGACCACCTCACCCACAAGCTGAAGCACCACCCTGGGCAGATCGAGGGCCGCTGCCATCATGGAGCACATCTTGGAGGGCAGCTCCTACATGAAGCTCGCCAAGAAGCAAGGCGAGCTCGACCCGTTGATGAAGCCTAAGCAGGACAGGTACGCGCTCCGCACGTCGCCGCAATGGCTTGGTCCCCAAATTGAGGTCATCCGTGCGGCGACCAAGTCGATTGAGCGCGAGATCAACTCCGTAAACGACAACCCGCTCATCGACGTGGCCCGTAACAAGGCCCTTCACGGTGGCAACTTCCAGGGCACGCCCATCGGCGTGTCCATGGACAACACACGTCTCGCCATCGCCGCCATCGCAAGCTCATGTTTGCCCAGTTCTCGGAGCTCGTCAACGACTACTACAACAACGGCTTGCCATCCAACCTGTCCGGTGGGCGCAACCCGAGCTTGGACTATGGGTTCAAGGGCGCCGAGATCGCCATGGGCCTCCTACTGCTCCGAGCTGCAGTTCCTGGGCAACCCGGTGACCAACCACGTGCAGAGCGCGGAGCAGCACAACCAAGACGTGAACTCGCTGGGACTCATCTCCTCCAGGAAGACGGCCGAGGCCATCGAGATCCTGAAGCTCATGTCCTCGACGTTCCTGATCGCGCTGTGCCAGGCCGTCGACCTGCGCCACATCGAGGAGAACGTCAAAAGCGCCGTCAAGAGCTGCGTGATGACGGTGGCCAAGAAGACGCTGAGCACCAACTCCACCGGTGGCCTCCACGTGGCCCGCTTCTGCGAGAAGGACCTGCTGCAGGAGATCGAGCGCGAGGCGGTGTTCGCGTACGCCGACGACCCGTGCAGCGCCAACTACCCGCTCATGAAGAAGCTTCGCAACGTGCTCGTGGAGCGCGCCCTCGCCAATGGCGCCGACGAGTTCAACGCCGAGACGTCGGTGTTCGCTAAGGTCGCTCAGTTCGAGGAGGAGCTGCGCGCGGCGCTGCCCAAGGCGGTGGAGGCTGCACGGGCGGCCGTCGAGAACGGCACGGCGGCGATTCCGAACGGAATCGCCGAGTGCCGCTCGTACCCTCTTTACCGGTTCGTGCGCGAGGAGCTCGGAGCAGTGTACCTCACCGGCGAGAAGACAAGGTCCCCCGGCGAGGAGCTCAACAAGGTGCTCGTTGCCATCAACCAGGGCAAGCACATCGACCCGCTGCTCGAGTGCCTCAAGGAGTGGAACGGCGAGCCCCTGCCCATCTGCTGAATGGAGAACGGATAGGGAGAAGAAGAGAGCAATTCTTGCTCTTGTGAGTTTATTCAATTTTCACATGTTCATTGTTATGCAAAGAATTGTTCGTTAAACAGCTGCAATGCCTAACATGCATCATGCATGGCTAGTGGCAGTGGAAAACAGTTTTGATGCAACTATTATGTTTTGTGACTTGTGAGTATATGTACAGTAAAATTCATCTAATAAATCACACGCTAAAAATCTTTACAAACCCCTTTTTGTCCGTTCAAGCTTCCAATCTCCCAAATCTTTCCCGGCGTTTCTGCCGTTTCTGGCGCCAAAGCTGACCGTTGCCCTTCCTCTTTTTTTCCTAGCTCTGCATGTCACACTGTGCGTGCTCATTGCTTCATGTAAATTTTTTATTAGCTGTGTCTTTAATATGGAATTGATGTGTGCATTGCTTCATGTAAACTTTGGTATACGGTCTGTGTGGTGACGATCAATGGCCATATAAACCCCGAGTTAGTTTTATATATTAACATGCATTAAGAGGTCAGCAAAATATTGAGATTCTAACCAAATTTAGCATTTCACTTGGTTGGACTGTTGTTGACTCCAGCCAAGCTGCCACCTTTATAACCTAGCCACAACTTCATAATACTTTGGAGTCATGTAGCTGCAATTGTGATCTTCTATGTGTGTTTATAGTAGAGCTAGCAAAAGAAACCTTGTTCGTATGTTTGGCCTAGTTCAGTTCGGGCTCGACCTCTTAAATAAACCAAGCCAAGCCTTGTCGCATATGCAAACCCATATCATGCACTATCCATCTGATCTCACATTGTTAGTCGACCCCCTTCAAGTGGTCTTCTAGGTCCATCTCGTGCACCCAAGTTATGTCTCTCATAATTTGTAACCCTTATTTTAACCTCAACATTTGTGTATAAAAATAGCATTAACATTGATCATACTTTATAACCAACCTATATTTGCATATCTTCATTTAGAAGGATGACCCAATCATAGAGTCAACATGAAGCACAACAGAAGTGATGACCGTAATGCTATAGGAGTACCTTGTGTGGACCAACATGGTCCCAATTTGGTCCCTCTAAAGAGCAATTTCATCCTTAAGTTACTTGTGGGGCTAAACACTTTAAGATATTGCAAGATAATCATTTCTCTTCAAATACATCTTAAAATGTTCACTTTTGGAAAGGTATAAAGAACCATTCTTATTCAAGGGATTACAACAAAAAGGTTCACAAAACAAGTGGGGCCTTCTTGAAGTCCTAGGATCAACTTGGCGTCAAAGTCACAACATTGAGTGGAATCCTCGATATGCACACCCTATATGGATGCATGCACTCTTCCCTCTCCCTTGGGTTTGACCTTTCATTTGACATTTCATTCTCAGTGAACCCCATGATCATTCACTAGAAGTCGACGAAACCAAGTGAAACACACCATAGGATGTTGTGAGGGCCACTATAGGTCTTCGAGATTGTCTAGGAGTTGACCTAGGTTAGATCATAGCCACCATGAGTATTCAATGTGATCAATCCTATGTTTGTTCAAACTCTTTCACTCTTCTAAAAGTTTTGAAAAAAAGAACCCAAAATGTTGCACCACCATCAAAATCTATCCATACTTTTTTTTTATCACATTTGTGTCAAATATTTCATTGCTCAAGCAATCTTTGGGTTTACATATTAAAATTCATTTTCATGTACATAGAAAATCATGTCTTCTATAGTTCTATATCCTAGATCCATAAATTCTATGAAGATTCAAAAAAATAGCTCAAATATATCTAAGCATGTGACTATCCCTTATTTTGTCAAATAGAAATCAAAACAACCTTATTGCAATATTTATCTCCCAATTATTCGTCAAACCCAGAGATTCATCCAATATTCTTCAGTTTCCCAAATTCTATTAGAATTCCTCAATAAACTATAACTACGTTACCCTTATATTTCCAATTCAAGCCAAATAAACCCATGAAGTGATATTTATAGTGGTCTAATGTAAGAAAGTTCTTTTATCAAACATCTTTGGTATCATCGTTATCTAATTAGCTCATAGAATTATTCTAGAAATAATTCAAAAATATCAAAATATTCTATCATCCTAGTTCCATATTAAACAAACTTTTTTTTTGAAATATCCCCTTCTTTTATAGTAAATTTGTTACCTAGTGAATACAAGAAAATCCTTAAAAGCCTTAGGATCGTGATGAAACCATCCTCGAACCATTTTCTAACTCATTTCCTACACCTCCTTGATCCAAGCATAGCAAAACCTCATCGACCTTCTATAGATCAAAAACACTATTTTTAGACCCCCAGTGAACCCTCACCTAATCTTATAGCCCCCCCCCCCCGATTTATAGCTATTCAGGAATTATTTGTTAGATATTATTTATGCTTCATCTTAATTAGTTGACATAAGATCAATGAGAAGCCAACAAGAAACCAAAGATCTGAAGGTCGTGAGAAGCCAAGGACATAGATCCTATGAAAAGCGCCAAATATATATGATAGCCCATGAAGGCAGCTGCTTGGTAATGTTAAAATCCTAATAGTGGGAGAGTAATAATTTGCCAACATAAAAACATGATATTTAACTAACACATCTATTTTCAAAGTATTTTAAACATGATGCTTCTGTAGCTGTATCCCAAGGGACTTGTGGTTCATCCAATAATCTATTAAAATAACCTTGAAAACTTTATTTTAGTACGACTAGCAACCCTATACCTAAGGGTGGATCCAATCCTTGATTTAGTTATGTATATCGGGATATCTCAGCTAGATTATCTAAGGAGACCATCCAAGCATATACGGTAAGGTTCATAATCGTGGGACATATACACCCTTGCCATGTCACCCCTGTCGACACACAATCGTAAACTACACAACTAAATACTTATGTAAACTACACTTTATACAAGTAAATAAGTATTAAGCTAATTTATACTTATTAATATTTTATTTTATACCAATCATCCAAGCACTATACAAATGCTAGGGCAAAATGGACATTTGATCTATCTTATCCATTCAAAAAAAGTAGGAAAGTTGTTGTACCAAAGGTGTCTTCAAACAAACAAGGAAGAGCCACAAAAAAACAGCTTCCCCAGAAAAGCAAGAGCTGGAACCATTCTTACACGAGCCGGAGCCATGCCAAACGAGGCTAGTATTCCTACATAGTAAAATGCTAGAAGACTTGTTATGTAACTTTGCCACTTGAGATATATATAAAGGGGGACAAATGTCCCTAAATCAGCAGAACAACAAAAAGAAACAACATGCAACAAGAGTTGTCTCAAACCAACTAGGGTTCATATAGAACAACCCAACACAAAACAGTGCGTCGGTGAAACTGGTATGGATATTATCCGTCCGCCCGTCCGATCGAAGACCGTCAGGCCTTAAATGGTACAATCAGTGTTCGAATCAGGACAATCAATATCCGTCCATATCCAAAATTCGCACAAAACCAAAGTTGGATATCATTGTAGATATGTAGCATGTATCAATATCCGATACATATCCGACACATTTTAGATTGTCCATATCTAAGTCCAAATCCAGTAAAAAATAAATATCTGTATTCGTATCTGAGTGTATCCGTTCATATCTGATCCCATCCCGAACAATGGGTATTATGCTTCCTAGTAGTCAAAACCTATCTAAATCTTTGTCTCGTTTTCACCTTTGAGTTACTGCTAAACACCGTCAACCAATCTACTATCTTGGGGTATCCCAGTTTAAAACACCCACAAGTGAACTTTACAGCACAGATAAGAAAATCAATTGTCCAAACACAAGTATGAATATTTTTTTTGAATAATTCAACACTATGAATATGGATGAAACGTTATAGACAATTGCTAGTAAAAGCCTAGTAAAGGTAAGTATTTGTCTACATGGGTATTGCCTTGCAATATTTAACATATAATAAAGAGAGAAAGCTAAGATTTTTTTTATTAGGTACTGGCTTTATAAAATTTGTAATGCTTACTAGTCTGTATGGTTGAGTATGAACGTAAAACCGAGCATTTCTACTTCGGTCCAATTGCCAAAGCTAAACTTCTACTGAGTACGATCTTTCCTACCAACCACATGATCATCCTGCCCTGAAAATTTTTTTTTTTTTCTGACATCTGAAAAGTCTGAGTTAGCTGTGCCGGTAAGATAATTTGTGTCAATATTTTTTTCAAAAAAAAACTACACTTAGATAAGGGCGGGCATGGTCAAAAGATCGTAAGGTAATTTTGAATAAGAAAATAACAAACTAAAACACTGAAGTGTTAAGTTTTTTTATCCCCCTGTCCCCATGCGTTCTTTTGATCAGCTAACGCTGGATCCTCATAAAGCATGCACTTACCAAAGTGCATCACTGCGATCCCATTGTAGCTCCACTTCCACCAACCAAAGCAAACTAGGAAAGCACGCAGCTAGAAGATGACAGAAACACACTTGCCTAGCCTAAGAGCGAGCACGCTCAGGCAACGCCAAGCAATGCACATGCGTCCCGGCGGCCGTTTCCTTTCTTCACCAACTGTTTGGGCCCCCGGTCTTGAAATGAAGAGGACTGTGACTGACCACAGCCCGGTGACCAAGCTACCTGCCGCAACGGCGACCACGAAATTTCCACGCCGCTGACCTCTCGAGATACACACATGTTGTATATGCTCTCTAGTTGCCACCAAACAATTTCGGCACATTGTCTTGGTCGTCATGGACTAGTCTGCACACTTCACACCTCCTGCCTGGTCCCTTCTTAAGATCCCAAGCTATTTAAGCCTCCCCACTCCCACCGGTTCTCTCCAGGAAGAGCAGCACTCGCACATACTAGCACAAGTGCACAACACTGGCTCTCCTCTTCACCTTCCCAACAATCCAGTTACATACATTTCGGCTTGACCGATACTTCAGTTCTCAGTCCTAGCAATGGCGTGCGAGAAGAGCAGTGTTGCTGCCAACGGTGCCTCCCTGTGCATGGCGACGCCGCGCGCCGACCCGCTTAACTGGGGGAAAGCCGCGGAGGAGCTAATGGGCAGCCACCTCGACGAGGTGAAGAAGATGGTAGCAGAGTACCGCCAGCCGCTGGTGAAGATCGAGGGCGCCAGCCTGAGCATCGCGCAGGTGGCCGCCGTGGCCACCGGCGCCGGCGAGGCCCGTGTCGAGCTCGACGAGTCGGCTCGCGAGCGCGTCAAGGCCAGCAGTGACTGGGTCATGAACAGCATGATGAACGGCACCGACAGCTACGGCGTCACCACCGGCTTCGGCGCCACCTCACACCGCCGCACCAAGGAGGGCGCCGCCCTCCAGAGGGAGCTCATCAGGTTCCTCAACGCCGGCGCATTCGGCACCGGCACTGATGGGCATGTTCTGCCCGCCGAGGCGACGCGTGCGGCCATGCTCGTGCGCATCAACACCCTGCTCCAGGGGTACTCTGGTATCCGCTTCGAGATCCTCGAGGCGATCGTCAAGCTGCTCAATGCCAACGTCACGCCGTGCCTGCCGCTCCGGGGCACGGTCACCGCGTCCGGCGACCTCGTCCCGTTGTCCTACATCGCGGGCCTCGTCACTGGACGTGAGAACTCTGTGGCTGTGGCGCCAGATGGCACCAAGGTGAACGCGGCTGAGGCTTTCAAGATCGCCGGCATCCAAGGTGGCTTCTTCGAGCTGCAGCCCAAGGAAGGTCTTGCCATGGTGAACGGCACGGCCGTGGGCTCTGGTCTTGCGTCCACCGTGCTCTTCGAGGCGAACATTCTCGCCATCCTTGCCGAGGTCCTGTCTGCCGTGTTCTGCGAGGTCATGAACGGCAAGCCGGAGTATACCGACCACCTCACCCACAAGCTGAAGCACCACCCTGGGCAGATCGAGGCCGCTGCCATCATGGAGCACATCTTGGAGGGCAGCTCCTACATGAAGCTCGCCAAGAAGCAAGGCGAGCTCGACCCGTTGATGAAGCCTAAGCAGGACAGGTACGCGCTCCGCACGTCGCCGCAATGGCTTGGTCCCCAAATTGAGGTCATCCGTGCGGCGACCAAGTCGATTGAGCGCGAGATCAACTCCGTAAACGACAACCCGCTCATCGACGTGGCCCGTAACAAGGCCCTTCACGGTGGCAACTTCCAGGGCACGCCCATCGGCGTGTCCATGGACAACACACGTCTCGCCATCGCCGCCATCGGCAAGCTCATGTTTGCCCAGTTCTCGGAGCTCGTCAACGACTACTACAACAACGGCTTGCCATCCAACCTGTCCGGTGGGCGCAACCCGAGCTTGGACTATGGGTTCAAGGGCGCCGAGATCGCCATGGCCTCCTACTGCTCCGAGCTGCAGTTCCTGGGCAACCCGGTGACCAACCACGTGCAGAGCGCGGAGCAGCACAACCAAGACGTGAACTCGCTGGGACTCATCTCCTCCAGGAAGACGGCCGAGGCCATCGAGATCCTGAAGCTCATGTCCTCGACGTTCCTGATCGCGCTGTGCCAGGCCGTCGACCTGCGCCACATCGAGGAGAACGTCAAAAGCGCCGTCAAGAGCTGCGTGATGACGGTGGCCAAGAAGACGCTGAGCACCAACTCCACCGGTGGCCTCCACGTGGCCCGCTTCTGCGAGAAGGACCTGCTGCAGGAGATCGAGCGCGAGGCGGTGTTCGCGTACGCCGACGACCCGTGCAGCGCCAACTACCCGCTCATGAAGAAGCTTCGCAACGTGCTCGTGGAGCGCGCCCTCGCCAATGGCGCCGACGAGTTCAACGCCGAGACGTCGGTGTTCGCTAAGGTCGCTCAGTTCGAGGAGGAGCTGCGCGCGGCGCTGCCCAAGGCGGTGGAGGCTGCACGGGCGGCCGTCGAGAACGGCACGGCGGCGATTCCGAACGGAATCGCCGAGTGCCGCTCGTACCCTCTTTACCGGTTCGTGCGCGAGGAGCTCGGAGCAGTGTACCTCACCGGCGAGAAGACAAGGTCCCCCGGCGAGGAGCTCAACAAGGTGCTCGTTGCCATCAACCAGGGCAAGCACATCGACCCGCTGCTCGAGTGCCTCAAGGAGTGGAACGGCGAGCCCCTGCCCATCTGCTGAATGGAGAACGGATAGGGAGAAGAAGAGAGCAATTCTTGCTCTTGTGAGTTTATTCAATTTTCACATGTTCATTGTTATGCAAAGAATTGTTCGTTAAACAGCTGCAATGCCTAACATGCATCATGCATGGCTAGTGGCAGTGGAAAACAGTTTTGATGCAACTATTATGTTTTGTGACTTGTGAGTATATGTACAGTAAAATTCATCTAATTAAATCACACGCTAAAAATCTTTACAAACCCCTTTTTGTCCGTTCAAGCTTCCAATCTCCCAAATCTTTCCCGGCGTTTCTGCCGTTCTGGCGCCAAAGCTGACCGTTGCCCTTCCTCTTTTTTTCCTAGCTCTGCATGTCACACTGTGCGTGCTCATTGCTTCATGTAAATTTTTTATTAGCTGTGTCTTTAATATGGAATTGATGTGTGCATTGCTTCATGTAAACTTTGGTATACGGTCTGTGTGGTGACGATCAATGGCCATATAAACCCCGAGTTAGTTTTTATATATTAACAATGCATTAAGAGGTCAGCAAAATATTGAGATTCTAACCAAATTTAGCATTTCACTTGGTTGGACTGTTGTTGACTCCAGCCAAGCTGCCACCTTTATAACCTAGCCACAACTTCATAATACTTTGGAGTCATGTAGCTGCAATTGTGATCTTCTATGTGTGTTTATAGTAGAGCTAGCAAAAGAAACCTTGTTCGTATGTTTGGCCTAGTTCAGTTCGGCTCGACCTCTTAAATAAACCAAGCCAAGCCTTGTCGCATATGCAAACCCATATCATGCACTATCCATCTGATCTCACATTGTTAGTCGACCCCCTTCAAGTGGTCTTCTAGGTCCATCTCGTGGCACCCAATTATGTCTCTCATAATTTGTAACCCTTATTTTAACCTCAACATTTGTGTATAAAAATAGCATTAACATTGATCATACTTTATAACCAACCTATATTTGCATATCTTCATTTAGAAGGATGACCCAATCATAGAGTCAACATGAAGCACAACAGAAGTGATGACCGTAATGCTATAGGAGTACCTTGTGTGGACCAACATGGTCCCAATTTGGTCCCTCTAAAGAGCAATTTCATCCTTAAGTTACTTGTGGGGCTAAACACTTTAAGATATTGCAAGATAATCATTTCTCTTCAAATACATCTTAAAATGTTCACTTTTGGAAAGGTATAAAGAACCATTCTTATTCAAGGGATTACAACAAAAAGGTTCACAAAACAAGTGGGGCCTTCTTGAAGTCCTAGGATCAACTTGGCGTCAAAGTCACAACATTGAGTGGAATCCTCGATATGCACACCCCTATATGGATGCATGCACTCTTCCCTCTCCCTTGGGTTTGACCTTTCATTTGACATTTCATTCTCAGTGAACCCATGATCATTCACTAGAAGTCGACGAAACCAAGTGAAACAACACCATAGGATGTTGTGAGGGCCACTATAGGTCTTCGAGATTGTCTAGGAGTTGACCTAGGTTAGATCATAGCCACCATGAGTATTCAATGTGATCAATCCTATGTTTGTTCAAACTCTTTCACTCTTCTAAAAGTTTTGAAAAAAGAACCCAAAATGTTGCACCACCATCAAATCTATCCATACTTTTTTTTTATCACATTTGTGTCAAATATTTCATTGCTCAAGCAATCTTTGGGTTTACATATTAAAATTCATTTTCATGTACATAGAAAATCATGTCTTCTATAGTTCTATATCCTAGATCCATAAATTCTATGAAGATTCAAAAAAATAGCTCAAATATATCTAAGCATGTGACTATCCCTTATTTTGTCAAATAGAAATCAAAACAACCTTATTGCAATATTTATCTCCCAATTATTCGTCAAACCCAGAGATTCATCCAATATTCTTCAGTTTCCCCAAATTCTATTAGAATTCCTCAATAAACTATAACTACGTTTACCCTTATATTTCCAATTCAAGCCAAATAAACCCATGAAGTGATATTTATAGTGTCTAATGTAAGAAAGTTCTTTTATCAAACATCTTTGGTATCATCGTTATCTAATTAGCTCATAGAATTATTCTAGAAATAATTCAAAAATATCAAAATATTCTATCATCCTAGTTCCATATTAAACAAACTTTTTTTTTGAAATATCCCCTTCTTTTATAGTAAATTTGTTACCTAGTGAATACAAGAAAATCCTTAAAAGCCTTAGGATCGTGATGAAACCATCCTCGAACCATTTTCTAACTCATTTCCTACACCTCCTTGATCCAAGCATAGCAAAACCTCATCGACCTTCTATAGATCAAAAACACTATTTTAGACCCCCAGTGAACCCTCACCTAATCTTATAGCCCCCCCCCCCGATTTATAGCTATTCAGGAATTATTTGTTAGATATTATTTTATGCTTCATCTTAATTAGTTGACATAAGATCAATGAGAAGCCAACAAGAAACCAAAGATCTGAAGGTCGTGAGAAGCCAAGGACATAGATCCTATGAAAAGCGCCAAATATATATGATAGCCCATGAAGGCAGCTGCTTGGTAATGTTAAAATCCTAATAGTGGGAGAGTAATAATTTGCCAACATAAAAACATGATATTTAACTAACACATCTATTTTCAAAGTATTTTAAACATGATGCTTCTGTAGCTGTATCCCAAGGGACTTGTGGTTCATCCAATAATCTATTAAAATAACCTTGAAAACTTTATTTTAGTACGACTAGCAACCCTATACCTAAGGGTGGATCCAATCCTTGATTTAGTTATGTATATCGGGATATCTCAGCTAGATTATCTAAGGAGACCATCCAAGCATATACGGTAAGGTTCATAATCGTGGGACATATACACCCTTGCCATGTCACCCCTGTCGACACACAATCGTAAACTACACAACTAAATACTTATGTAAACTACACTTTATACAAGTAAATAAGTATTAAGCTAATTTATACTTATTAATATTTTATTTTATACCAATCATCCAAGCACTATACAAATGCTAGGGCAAAATGGACATTTGATCTATCTTATCCATTCAAAAAAAGTAGGAAAGTTGTTGTACCAAAGGTGTCTTCAAACAAACAAGGAAGAGCCACAAAAAACAGCTTCCCCAGAAAAGCAAGAGCTGGAACCATTCTTACACGAGCCGGAGCCATGCCAAACGAGGCTAGTATTCCTACATAGTAAAATGCTAGAAGACTTGTTATGTAACTTTGCCACTTGAGATATATATAAAGGGGGACAAATGTCCCTAAATCAGCAGAACAACAAAAAGAAACAACATGCAACAAGAGTTGTCTCAAACCAACTAGGGTTCATATAGAACAACCCAACACAAAACAGTGCGTCGGTGAAACTGGTATGGATATTATCCGTCCGCCCGTCCGATCGAAGACCGTCAGGCCTTAAATGGTACAATCAGTGTTCGAATCAGGACAATCAATATCCGTCCATATCCAAAATTCGCACAAAACCAAAGTTGGATATCATTGTAGATATGTAGCATGTATCAATATCCGATACATATCCGACACATTTTAGATTGTCCATATCTAAGTCCAAATCCAGTAAAAAATAAATATCTGTATTCGTATCTGAGTGTATCCGTTCATATCTGATCCCATCCCGAACAATGGGTATTATGCTTCCTAGTAGTCAAAACCTATCTAAATCTTTGTCTCGTTTTCACCTTTGAGTTACTGCTAAACACCGTCAACCAATCTACTATCTTGGGGTATCCCAGTTTAAAACACCCACAAGTGAACTTTACAGCACAGATAAGAAAATCAATTGTCCAAACACAAGTATGAATATTTTTTTTGAATAATTCAACACTATGAATATGGATGAAACGTTATAGACAATTGCTAGTAAAAGCCTAGTAAAGGTAAGTATTTGTCTACATGGGTATTGCCTTGCAATATTTAACATATAATAAAGAGAGAAAGCTAAGATTTTTTTATTAGGTACTGGCTTTATAAAATTTGTAATGCTTACTAGTCTGTATGGTTGAGTATGAACGTAAAACCGAGCATTTCTACTTCGGTCCAATTGCCAAAGCTAAACTTCTACTGAGTACGATCTTTCCTACCAACCACATGATCATCCTGCCCTGAAAATTTTTTTTTTTTTTCTGACATCTGAAAAGTCTGAGTTAGCTGTGCCGGTAAGATAATTTGTGTCAATATTTTTTTCAAAAAAAAACTAACACTTAGATAAGGGCGGGCATGGTCAAAAGATCGTAAGGTAATTTTGAATAAGAAAATAACAAACTAAAACACTGAAGTGTTAAGTTTTTTTATCCCCCTGTCCCCATGCGTTTCTTTTGATCAGCTAACGCTGGATCCTCATAAGGCATGCACTTACCAAAGTGCATCACTGCGATCCCATTGTAGCTCCACTTCCACCAACCAAAGCAAACTAGGAAAGCACGCAGCTAGAAGATGACAGAAACACACTTGCCTAGCCTAAGAGCGAGCACGCTCAGGCAACGCCAAGCAATGCACATGCGTCCCGGCGGCCGTTTCCTTTCTTCACCAACTGTTTGGGCCCCGGTCTTGAAATGAAGAGGACTGTGACTGACCACAGCCCGGTGACCAAGCTACCTGCCGCAACGGCGACCACGAAATTTCCACGCCGCTGACCTCTCGAGATACACACATGTTGTATATGCTCTCTAGTTGCCACCAAACAATTTCGGCACATTGTCTTGGTCGTCATGGACTAGTCTGCACACTTCACACCTCCTGCCTGGTCCCTTCTTAAGATCCCAAGCTATTTAAGCCTCCCCACTCCCACCGGTTCTCTCCAGGAAGAGCAGCACTCGCACATACTAGCACAAGTGCACAACACTGGCTCTCCTCTTCACCTTCCCAACAATCCAGTTACATACATTTCGGCTTGACCGATACTTCAGTTCTCAGTCCTAGCAATGGCGTGCGAGAAGAGCAGTGTTGCTGCCAACGGTGCCTCCCTGTGCATGGCGACGCCGCGCGCCGACCCGCTTAACTGGGGGAAAGCCGCGGAGGAGCTAATGGGCAGCCACCTCGACGAGGTGAAGAAGATGGTAGCAGAGTACCGCCAGCCGCTGGTGAAGATCGAGGGCGCCAGCCTGAGCATCGCGCAGGTGGCCGCCGTGGCCACCGGCGCCGGCGAGGCCCGTGTCGAGCTCGACGAGTCGGCTCGCGAGCGCGTCAAGGCCAGCAGTGACTGGGTCATGAACAGCATGATGAACGGCACCGACAGCTACGGCGTCACCACCGGCTTCGGCGCCACCTCACACCGCCGCACCAAGGAGGGCGCCGCCCTCCAGAGGGAGCTCATCAGGTTCCTCAACGCCGGCGCATTCGGCACCGGCACTGATGGGCATGTTCTGCCCGCCGAGGCGACGCGTGCGGCCATGCTCGTGCGCATCAACACCCTGCTCCAGGGGTACTCTGGTATCCGCTTCGAGATCCTCGAGGCGATCGTCAAGCTGCTCAATGCCAACGTCACGCCGTGCCTGCCGCTCCGGGGCACGGTCACCGCGTCCGGCGACCTCGTCCCGTTGTCCTACATCGCGGGCCTCGTCACTGGACGTGAGAACTCTGTGGCTGTGGCGCCAGATGGCACCAAGGTGAACGCGGCTGAGGCTTTCAAGATCGCCGGCATCCAAGGTGGCTTCTTCGAGCTGCAGCCCAAGGAAGGTCTTGCCATGGTGAACGGCACGGCCGTGGGCTCTGGTCTTGCGTCCACCGTGCTCTTCGAGGCGAACATTCTCGCCATCCTTGCCGAGGTCCTGTCTGCCGTGTTCTGCGAGGTCATGAACGGCAAGCCGGAGTATACCGACCACCTCACCCACAAGCTGAAGCACCACCCTGGGCAGATCGAGGCCGCTGCCATCATGGAGCACATCTTGGAGGGCAGCTCCTACATGAAGCTCGCCAAGAAGCAAGGCGAGCTCGACCCGTTGATGAAGCCTAAGCAGGACAGGTACGCGCTCCGCACGTCGCCGCAATGGCTTGGTCCCCAAATTGAGGTCATCCGTGCGGCGACCAAGTCGATTGAGCGCGAGATCAACTCCGTAAACGACAACCCGCTCATCGACGTGGCCCGTAACAAGGCCCTTCACGGTGGCAACTTCCAGGGCACGCCCATCGGCGTGTCCATGGACAACACACGTCTCGCCATCGCCGCCATCGGCAAGCTCATGTTTGCCCAGTTCTCGGAGCTCGTCAACGACTACTACAACAACGCTTGCCATCCAACCTGTCCGGTGGGCGCAACCCGAGCTTGGACTATGGGTTCAAGGGCGCCGAGATCGCCATGGCCTCCTACTGCTCCGAGCTGCAGTTCCTGGGCAACCCGGTGACCAACCACGTGCAGAGCGCGGAGCAGCACAACCAAGACGTGAACTCGCTGGGACTCATCTCCTCCAGGAAGACGGCCGAGGCCATCGAGATCCTGAAGCTCATGTCCTCGACGTTCCTGATCGCGCTGTGCCAGGCCGTCGACCTGCGCCACATCGAGGAGAACGTCAAAAGCGCCGTCAAGAGCTGCGCGATGACGGTGGCCAAGAACGCTGAGCACCAACCCACCGGTGGCCTCCACGTGGCCCGCTTCTGCGAGAAGGACCTGCTGCAGGAGATCGAGCGCGAGGCGGTGTTCGCGTACGCCGACGACCCGTGCAGCGCCAACTACCCGCTCATGAAGAAGCTTCGCAACGTGCTCGTGGAGCGCGCCCTCGCCAATGGCGCCGACGAGTTCAACGCCGAGACGTCGGTGTTCGCTAAGGTCGCTCAGTTCGAGGAGGAGCTGCGCGCGCGCTGCCCAAGGCGGTGGAGGCTGCACGGGCGGCCGTCGAGAACGGCACGGCGGCGATTCCGAACGGAATCGCCGAGTGCCGCTCGTACCCTCTTTACCGGTTCGTGCGCGAGGAGCTCGGAGCAGTGTACCTCACCGGCGAGAAGACAAGGTCCCCCGGCGAGGAGCTCAACAAGGTGCTCGTTGCCATCAACCAGGGCAAGCACATCGACCCGCTGCTCGAGTGCCTCAAGGAGTGGAACGGCGAGCCCCTGCCCATCTGCTGAACAGAGAAAACAGAGTAGATTAAGAATGGAACGTTCGACTGTTAAAGTCGGTGTCTTTTGTGCGTGAGTAGCAAAGGCCAATGATTGTTTAGGTGCTTATATACCCAATTTTTACATTGATATCATCTTTTTTTCAAAAGAAATTCAATTTCATGTTTGAGATATTATGGTGTCCGTTGCATTCCCTTCTTGCCAGGTTGCCTATGCAACTTTTTAATGTGCAAGATTATAGCGGAAAGCACATGTCTGATAGAAGTAAGGGTGTGTTTAGATAGGGAAAGATTCCTGAAAAACCTATAGATCAAAAATACTATAGATAAATAGTGTTATGTGAGTGGGAGGGATGTGATGGACTGGGAAAAATTAAATGAATAGTGTTTTTTAGGGAGGAAATACTTTGAAACTAAACGCACCCTAAATGGTTCGGTTTCCTGTTACAGTGTACTAATTTGAATCAGATTTAACTGTTGCAGAAATAAGAATAACAAAAAAGTAAGAAGCGGCTGGTAACATAACAAATTATGGACACGTGTAGCGTACATTCCCACCAATGCTTTCGGACGCAATAATTGTGCATGGCTTGTCAAAGTGAAGTTACGAAGCACATTATAAGAGTAAGACAAAATGGTCAGTTCTATATATTTTTTTTTGCGGTAAAATGGTCAGTTCTATATTGGAGCAATGCATAGACCGAAAATGGTTAAACGACTACATTTCACCCAAAATAACGTGTGTTTATTGAAGAAATACTCAAAACAGTAATCAGCGCAAAACTTGTTTTCACAATGTAACCCCCTACATGAATCCCACTATCCACTTTACAAACTTGGACTTATAATCGCTATCATACCTTCTAGGAATGATAGTTATGTTACCGATATACAACAATTAACAAGATAACTTAGGCTCACACATGATCAAAATATTCAAGCTTGGTTTCAGAAACTTCTCCTAGGAAACATATCTAGGAGGAAATAAATACATAGTTTGTACACCAATATTTTTGTGAGATGAACATGATATATATTTCTTCTCAAACGATTCATCTGCGAATCGTGGATGAAAGGAACTTGTTTTTCTAAAATGGCAAATGATTCAAATCCTAAGAAATAAAAATTTATAAACTCTTTAATTTATTGGAAGAAATTTGCTAATCCATGCCCAAATCACCAACCTCTGACATTATGTGACTTTTTGTCTAAACTTCTCGAAAGACAGTTCAAGTAACTTTCCAAGAGATATTTTTTTAAGATAACTTCTCAAACAAACTTTTTTGTAACAACTTTTCATTGAGTTTTTTATTTTAAAAATCTTAGTAAAACTTATTGAAAAAAATTTTATTGAAGAAATCCTCCAGCAAATTCTTCTAGATAAATTATTTAAACAACATCTATAAACAAATTTCCCTAATGATGTTTTTTTAATAAATTTTCTTGTGAACCTCTTCAAGAAATATACATTTTAGAAAATCTATTACGAAGGAAGTAGTGAGCTAGAGCAAGAAAGTTAATGTGTGAAGGAAGAAGAAAGAGTATGAATGTAGGATGGGGTGTGGTGAGAA
>JACEFO010001108.1:0-44572 GCA_015342445.1 Digitaria exilis
AAGATCTTTTCAACTTTCCTATTCATCCCTCTTTTTAACTTTCCTATTCATCCCTCTCAGAACACGTTTCCCAGAAAAATTTCCCTTCAATTCTCTTCAACTTTCCTATTCATCACTCTCGCAAAACACGCTTCCCAGAAAAAAAATTCTTTTCATCCCAATCCAACTAAACACAGCCTACAATATGCGGAGCTGAAGGCAGCCCGCCAAAGACGACCGGATACCGTACGTCAACCTTACTCGGTGGCAAGCTACGAGTAGCATCTCATCTCATATGCTCCACACAGCACACTCGCGGACTCGCCGTGATCTCTTAGCTTATATAATCCGTCTCCGTCGCCGCCGGTCACCGGCCACCACTACCACCATGAAGAAATCCTCGCTACTTTCCCTCCTCCTCCTCCTCGTCCTCCTAACCGTGTCGTCTCTGCCTCGCACCACCGTCGCGACGGTGCGTTTCACTGTCATGGTCACCGCCGGGACGTCCTCGAGCGTCGAGTGCGTCGGCGCCGGCGTCTACACGGCGAACAGCACCTACGAAGCCAACCGCCGCCGCCTCGCGGCCGTCCTCCTCGCCGAGGCCCGCGACCACCCTACTACACGGAACGCGCCGTCGGGCACTGGCCCAACCGGCTGGAGGCGTCCTTCTTCTGCCGCGGCCGCGATGTTGACGACGGCCACCCCGCCGGCTCCGGCGGACTCCTCCTGCGCCGCCTGCATCGCGGATGCCTTCCTCGAGGGTGGACAGAGAGTGTCCGTACCACAGGGAGGCCTTCCTTTTCCAGTCGCAACTGCACTCTCGAAATCGGAGGAGTACCGGATCCTGGCGACGGGTGGTATCCACGGTGAGTTCTGCCATGCTAGCTTCAATCTACAGAAATTAAACGGTTTTTCAATTTGCGACAGCTTTACTTGCATTGTGTCAAGGACGACAAGCTTACTAGCTTAGCTTACCCCTAATGTGTTTGAGGTTTTGTGTATCGCAATTTCAGAAGGAAACATACTGAAACAAGCCTTGGCTTCGGAATTAATGTTTCAAGCAATTGGATTTGGTTGGCTTTTCCTTCTTGCTACTGCAGGAATGGCGCAGCCGGAAAAGAGGCACTACCATGTAAGTCCCCACTAAAACGCAAAACTTTCTCATATCACCCATCCTGGGATTAAACCACTTCCTGTAAGATTCACGTACAACTTCTGGGATACAACCTTTATCTTCTAGAAGTAGATAGTTAAGTTGTAGATGGTTTAACAATACAAAATGCTAAATATTTCAACCAAAGTACTGTAATAGTCAATAACTTCATCTTACTAGAGTGCAAGGACCATAATATATATTTACTGTTCCTCTTACATAATGCAGGCATTCCACTTCTCTCCATCTGGAGATTAAAATGTTCACAGACAAATGATGGAGCTTCATTTTATTTGATCATTTTAAACTAGTGTATGCTTGCCTGCTCGAATGAGATTTCGTAGACCAATCTATCCTAAAAGCAGGTGGACATATACAATATTCTTGAAAAGATTGTAGATACATTATGCAGGCATTGCACACCTCATACATAATGGGATGTACTCTTGGAGAATAAATGAATGGATATATATTCTTTTCAAAATGTAGTGCTTCAATTTTTTTTTCTTTTTTGAAACGTTGTATAAATGTGTGCATTCACATATGCACATATGTACTATCTATATCAACACAGAGATCATAGCACTATCAAACCCTTGATATTGATAAAATGGCCACGGGTGTCTCACTGTTGATAGACTTGCCACCTACCATTGATATAGCATCGTTTATTTCTAGAATTAAAATTTCTAAGAAAAAACGAAAGCCTGTTGAGTTGTAACTTGATTCAGTTGGCTCGCTGGGGATCACTTTGATGATCTGAAGCAAGCTCTAGTGTCCATTTCAACTAATATGTTGTCTTCACCGATTTTTTTCATGTCTATTTTTTCACTTTCTTTGTTCCAAAATATGTGTATGATCACAACACCCCGACTTGCCAATAGCCACTGAATCATCAATCCTCTTACTGCCTGTGCCTATTTGGATGGGCTAATATATGATTGGTTTCCTCGTTCCCTCGAGCATGTTACACCATCAATTGTAAGAAATGTGCTCAACTGGTCAGACTACTCCCTATTTTTCCTTGTTCCCCACTTGCAACGACTAGTGGCAGACTAAGTCAAAGTCGTCGTCCACGCCCACCACTTGCTAATACCAGCTCTACCGGCACCGGCCTCACCCAGTCGCGGAGTCCGCCACCATCGCTCTCAAACTTGCAGCTCTTCCTTGGTGGCTAGCCGGCTACTACCACTCGCTAGTCGTCCGTCGTCCGGCCTCGCAATGAAGAACTCCTCGCTACTTTCCCTTCTCGTCCTCGTCGCCGCTTGGCCCCTCACCGCGCCGAGTGGTCTCGCGTGTCATGCGGCGCCGGCGGCAGCTACTACACGGCCAACAGCACCTACCAAGCCAACCTCCGCCGCCTCGCAGCCGTCGTCCCTGCCGAGGCCGCCGCCGGCCGCCGCCTCACACCGCCCCCGCTACGGAGGCTACAAACAACGTGCCTTCGGGTACTGGCCTAACCGGTTGCAGGCGGCCTGGAGCTGCGATGCCCGAGACGAGACCAGCGATGGCGCCTGCGCTGCCTGCGTCGCTGAGGCCTTCAAGTCGGTGGAGCGCGAGTGCCCGTTCCACAGGGAGGCCTTCTTCTTCAACGGCAGCTGCTCTCTCCGTCTTAGCGAGTATCGTATTCTCGGGAGCGATGCCTTCGGTACGTATAATCATCTAATTGTCCCGTTAGGCCGTTACTGAGAAAGGGGCAAAGGGCAAACATTTTAAACAAAAAAAAATAATGATGAGAAAGTTTTCATCTCCTTATTAGTGCGATTTGGTCAGTTTTGTTTGGCGAAGCTCCAGAACGTTTCTTGGCTGAAGAAACTCTGCCAAACAATCTTCCTTTTTCGATTCAAGACTGATTTCGTGAGTAATTTCCTAAAATTAACCCCTTTTTTTTTAGATCGTCCTAAAATTAACTAAAGCTGAAGAAAAAACTTTTCATGCGGTTCTCGCTCCTATATCACAGGCCTTGTTCGGTTGTACCGGTTCCATTCTAGATTTCTGGACCAGAAACGGTTTTGAGATAAAGTGAATCCAGGCGGTTCACTATATCCAGAAGATTTAGTACCCCGTCTCCGTAGGTGGGAATGAAATAGGACCGTTTTGTGGCTGCAATGGTCGAATCGGGCCCAAACTGAACACCTATTTCTACTTCACCCTATTTTATTCTGGGCCATTGGATCCAGACTGGTTTGCCCTTTGTTCCGGCCCAAAACAACGGAACCGAATAATGTCTTAAGGAGAAAGCTAAAAGGGAAGCCCTGAGGCCCTGCTCCATCGTCGCCGGCAACACCGTCGCCACCTCCTCCTCTCTACGCACTTGCTCATTCCTCGCCATTGCCACCAACGACCGAAACCTCGACTCCCTCACCGCCGCCGCATGCCTGCACGCAGCTCGCCGTCAGTCGCTGACAACGACGTCGCCGCTAGCGGCCGAACCTTGGCTCCCTCACTACGCCACCGCCGCACGGCTTGACACCAGTGGAGGGGGGCGAGAGGGGGGGGCTGGCTCTATTTACCCTAAACCAAGAGGTTTCTCCCTTTAACTTTCCCCTATCACTTAATACAAAAACTCTATAAAATTTGTTCCAAATCGAAACGGCCTATTTGACGCATTGTGAGGGTGCTACTCTCATGCTGGATGTTCAATGCTATTTGCACTCATTTCTCTTCTACAAACATGATATTAGGTAAAAATTTATGATCTCTTACGAAGAAAAGGGAAAATGTGTAATGTACATAGGTACTTGAAGACGTTAACAAAATTGTTATGCAAATGTACTAGTGATTTGCCCGCGCCTTGGCGCGCGGCTTAATCTTTGACTAAATAAATAAAATAAAATAAAATAAAATAGATGATTTTTTTGGTTGAGATCCAACAATCAAGAGGCCATCACTCCATGTCTTTTGGCAACATATTAGTAAAAAAGGCTCTCCTCGTATTGCTTTTTGTTCTCGAGCAAAAACCAAATCGATCCTTAGTAATTGCCTATTTGCCTTTACTGATGATATACAATCGGCATTTGAATAACAGAGTGCACGATATCTAGTAGTAATTATATATATCATGTTATCATATAGTAGAAGAGCACCGTAGTTGAAATCATTTAAATACATAGATTAACTCGTAGAACTAATCCCATGTGTGACACAGTAATTGCATTCTCTGTGCATAACTTGGCAGCTAAAGTCTATTCATGAGGGTAGGTGCATACATTGTACATTCCTATTATACAGATGTTGTAAGGTGTTTATTATGCAGCTGTCTAATAGAGGGTTATATGTTATGAGAATCCTTAGATTATTTGGTTGTTCACAATTTATTTACAAACCAAAGATCGACAATATTAAGTAACGTATAGTTTTGTGTAGGTGAGGAAAATGAATATATATATTATAAAGGATCGACCGACGGATCTTATACAATCATTTACAGGAACTAATTACTGAGGCACCTTGAATTTAAAATTTTGGTACGGTCCAAAGGTTTATGTTTTTGAATTTTGATTGTTTTTTGTATTGAACACTTCTTAATTTGATGACGTTTTGGTATCTGAATCATAGATACGACGGGTCGTAGATAAATGTCTGCGTGAATGAATGTGGAAGGTGCTTTTGGGTTTAAAAATATGTTATATAATACAGTTGTAGGTTTTGAAATTAGAACAAATTTTATGTTGGGTTTTTTTGTTGGAACGCGTTTTAGTGGTTGAATTGTACGTATAGTATTGGTTGTAGAGAAGTAATTAATAGAATGAGTTTTTGCGTAATTTTAGTAAAATTTGAGGGTTCTTTAAGAATATTTATGAGAGAGGGAAAATGCCGGCGGGTTGATTCTAAGGAACTTTAGCAGTTCGCGTTTTGGTGGTTGAATTGTACATATAGTATATTGGTTGTAGGGAAGTAATTAATAGAACGAGTTGTTACGTAATTTCAGTAAAATTTGTGGGTTCTTTAAGAATATTTACGTGGGAGGGAAATGACCGACGAGTTGATTCTAGGGAAGTTTAGGATTTTTTATAAAAAATTTGTTTGGCCGGTTGGGGGTGGACTGAGGGTTAATTCTGAGGAAATCAAAGGGTTTCTTTGAAAAAATTCTAAAAGAGGGGTGGCCGGCGAGTTGTATATCTTTAAAATTCAGGGGTTTTTTTTTAAATGAGTGGACGGCGGGTTGTATTTCTTTAAAGTTTAAGGGTTTTTTTATAAATTGACAAAAAATTGATACGATCTGGGCCGTCCGACCGGTCGATCGGACGGCCGGGAAAAGCCGGCGACGTGGCCAGCCTCTTCGGCCCGCGCACGCGCCGGCTTTCATAAGGTGAAACATCATGATGTTGGCTTGTTCATTTCTAATTTTCTTTTTCATGTGCCTAAATGTTTTTTTTACGAATCACGCCGTACAGACGTAGATGCTCACATACACGCACGCACACTTACCCCTACAAACATACACACGCAACCCTACCCCTATGAGCACCTTCAGAAGACTGGACCGGCACTACCACTGAAAGAATAACGCCGGTTAATCCTAAAATAAATCCAGGAAAATGCGAGCACCAGTGCCGAGTTGATGACTCAAACCCTGGTGGGCTGGTTCTAACATAAGAACCTTGCCAGCTATGCTAGAGCTCAGTTGGCATATCCCTAAATGTTATTGATATGTATGTCTATATACTCTAATTCATGTATTCAAGAACACATTGTTCAATTATTCTCAACGTCTGGTTTTCTGCATCACATTTCAGGAAGCAACACGATGGCACGAATGTTGGTTATGGGGATGATGTTTCAAGCATTTGGACTTTCATGCCTTTTCTTCTTGTTTCTACAGGCTTGGCGGCATGATATTAAAAAAGGCACCATCGCGTAAGGATCCACTTAATTTTCTCAGATATTTACATAGTTTGAACTTCTTCCTGTAATCAAATAAAATTTATGGGAAACTCCCGTCAAACATGTTAGAAGTATTGCGTAACAATACAAGACAAGCTAACTAGGGATTCAACCTCTCAGAACTATATTGTTCAGATAGATCTAACTTTTGCATTCCCAACTCTTGAAATTTTATCTTCCTTACACAGTAGCATGGAACCATATAAATTTCTCTTACTAGTCTTACATAATGCAGGCGTCACACCCCTCTTCTATCCGGAGATCATTAGTTGAGCAGCACATGGCATCAATAGGTTTGAGCACGCCTATTACGGCACCATAGGATATCAAATGAATGGATGTGTATACTCTAGTTGGCGAATAATGAAAGGATACTGATTCTCCAGCTCAAAGGATATCGGCCTGATCTTTGCAAACAAGAAACTAATTGTTCATTTGACCTACTACGCTGCTTCCATAGAAACATCAGATTCTGTTATCCCTGTGCATATCACAAAATATGTATATAACTCCAAAGTGCAGATATTAAGCACTCGGCATTTTGGCAATGAAGCATCAGATGACTCTTAATACTGCTTATTAGATTGGGATCATCAATTTTTCTTCCTACAGTAAACACACTTGACACGATATGCACAATTGTTAATTACTTCCTTGTCTTATTTTCACTCGCCATATATTAACATAAAATTGCTATGAATTTTTTTCAAGAATACGCAGGTGAGCTGTGTATCTTTGTATTAAGATGAAATTAGGGTTTTGTTATAACACGACTCAACCGGGCGCGCACACGGCAAAATTGCTATGATTATCTCCCTTGAAATAGGAAGCGACATGCTAGCAGTAGCAGAGGTCAAGGCCGGTGCCGCCCTGCTCCACTACTGTCCACATTTATCGGTAGAAAAGGCGTGGACAATCCTTGCTTATCACTCGCTCGACACCCTGCCACCAAAGTCCAAACGAAGCACAAACATCTCACAACCATGCGGCGTTTCTCCCTCCTCTTCCTCCTATGTCTCGTCGTCCTACTCCTACCTCTAGCAGCCAACTGCGACCTCCAGGATGTGGTCTGCCTCGGCCATGGCTACCGCACAGCAATCGATAGCAACTATGAAACCAACATCCACCACCTAACAGCCATACTTCCATCCAAGATTTCTTCTTCGCTTGGCTTCTCCACCGGTCATGAGGTTGGGGAATTCCCTGAGGCCCACTTTGGGAGCACGGGGCTAACTAACCTAGGGAGCGAAACTCCAGAGCGGGATTTTCGTGGCAGATGGATTCCGCGTGTTTTCGTGGGTGGCCGTTCCCCTCTCCCCAGTCGTTGTTTGGCAACGAAGTGAGAAATCGGCGGTGCAAGGACAGGGAGGTCGAACGGAGACGGCAGTGCTCGCGAAGCGGCACGGGGAAGCCGCGCCAGGACCCTGGAGGTGGGGAAGTGACCGCCCAGGTGAAACGCGAGGATCGGGCGGTTCATCCCCTCGTCGTGGTCTTCCAAATAGCAGAAAAATTTAGCCCGTGCCTAATTTCCACGAGAGACTCCGACCCGGGGAAAACGGCGGGATCCCGCCGGGGATCAGCGCTCCCAAAGTCGCCCTGAGTGTCTGTACACAGTCTCCCGCTGCCGCAACGGCACGGACTCCTCATCCTGCAGAGCCTGCATCACCATGGCCCTGAAGGAAGGGCGAATAGCATGCCCGGACCACAGAGAGTTTGTGTTCTCCAACGGCAACTGCACTCTTCAACTCTATGGTTTCCAGTTCGACGACCTGAACACCATGGAAAGTGGGATCGTATCTATGGCCCCAGAAAGTGAGTTCTTTCATCTCCACTTTTTTCTATTGTTCAGTTCGTACTTGTTGGAGCCTCGATTCCTTTTTAACATTGCAACATATGTTACTAGATACTGTTCCCAATCAACAGGGGAAAAATATAGACCAGAAAGGTGGGTTTGTAAAAACTTATAGCTCCATATTCCATAATAACCATTGACATGTCCAGTAGTGCAGATAAAAGGAGCTCCTTTTAAAAAAATACCATGGAAAGGACAGGAAGATGAGGTCAGGAAAGATCTTAACTAAGCAAATAACATTGGATGAAACACCCAGCAATACATAAAAGGTACATATTGGCCACATAACTATGTACCTTGATTGTATTTACCATTTTCACACAGAAACTCCAATAAGTTGCCGTGCACCTCTAAAAAAACTTAGATCTTTGCCACAGGACACCGCAAGCAACAGAATTGTTTCGTTTGATTTCAGGTGAGAGAAAATATTTTAAAAGGCATTTCCTTGTTAGCATCTGCAGGCACTGCAGCCTTGCTAGCATCAACATCATGTTAGCATCTACAGTCTTGTTAGGATCTCTCCTTCCTTGTTATAATCTGCTTCTTTGTTGACCTCCAAGAGTCCAATGGCAGAGCAGGAGGCATACCTGTCTCAATCAAATATCAGAGAATTACAAGTCAAGGCAACTGATCCTCCCCGGAGAATTAGACGGTATACCCAAACAGGCCTGAAACTAGCTCTGAGTCAGATGTTAGCTCAGCAAAAGATGTACTCTTGAATTTGGGAATGCACTTCCTAGGATGGAAAATACATAGCCCTGGCAGGCGGAGGCAGTTGTAAGAGATGGGGAAGAAGGGAAATGAGGAGGTAAGGGAGGGTGGATTGGGTGGTGTAATTTCAGTTGGCCAAAAAGGTATGGCTTATCCCAAGGGCACAAATGTCATTCATTTTTACACCTTAGTTGTATGGCTTTTTTTTTTGGCATGGTATCTTTTTCAGAAAAACAAAAGTTATCGCGTCGCATTGTTTAAAAAACGGTGTCGCTCAACATATTTTCTCTAATTCTGAATCACAGATAATACTATAATGGTAGTGGTAGCTAAGATCCACGAATTTGAAATGACGCTTGTCCAATTATTGAAAGTTTGGCTTGAAATAGCAGATTCCAGCAAAGTTCATTGTTCTATGACAAATTTTATCTACATAAAAACACTAAACAAAGGGAAGAATAAAGACCATATTTAGAGGTGAAGCATACATACTCTTGAAGGGCAAGGAAGTCCAAAAGGTGCCCAGCAGTCCAAACGTATACATATCCACGGAGTGTGATGGTGTAATTCCTCATTCCAGTATTGTAGGCAGTACATGCCTCATATTTTATTGTTTGATTGGCCAAAAACATATTCTGAAGGTACTATAGTGCCAAATGTCTAGCAACTCAGTAATTCAAGTTTTACATTTCGTTTCATTTTAGAAGGAAATGTTGTAATTGTTAGACAACAAAGTCTGTAACAAACCGAGTATATCAGATGAGGTTGTTGCCATAGTTGTAGAATTATCTAGAAGGTGTATCTAGGAGTTGTTGTTATCTACAAGTTGTTGTAACTATAGGATTACACGGCAACAACCTCACAAGCATATCTCGGATCATCTTGTAAGCCAAGGTAGAGGTTGTTTCTACCCCCTATAAACATGAAGGCGCCGACCCAAGATAGGGCAACGACGATTACCCAAACCACCTTCCAGCACCTCTAATTTTCACATGGTATCAGAGCCTAAACCACAACACAGATCCAATCCACCACCATCCCATCAATGGTGAACTCATCAGGCACCATCGTTGTAGCGATCTTACCCGAGAAATGGGCCCACTTAAGTATATTCCACCTTCCATTGGTGCTAATACACGAAAATGTTCCCAAGTGCGGATTCGACCGTCGAGTCAAGCTCGACTAACTGCTACTGAAGATCGTCCGTCCATACGCTCACTCGAAGGCGAGTTCCAAAGATCACATCATTCCACAATTCAAATTACAACAAGTCTTAAAGTTATTACAACCAAATTGAAATGATAAGTAAAATAGTTTGAGTTCATGCAGCGGAAAGTAAACGAGATACTAGCGACGATCCATAGTATCGTCACGATGAAGTCAGCCGTGACGCTACTCCTCACGATCCTCGGGAGAGGTCGACTCCCACTCGATGTTGTAACCAGGAGGAAGCTGGGAGGCCCAAGCCATAGAAGCAGCTACCTCCTGAGGGGATGGTCCCGAAAATTTAAGCCACAAGCAAGGCTGAGTATACTAGTTATACTCAACAAGACTTAACCGTCTGGTGATCACTACATCACCGACTCATAAAAATGAGAGGCTGTTTGGCTAGTGGGGTTCTTTTGCCAAAAGCGACTAAGCTGATTTCTAATTTCTTCATTTTGATTTTAATTCCTTTAGCCTATCCATTCTAGGTGAACCTGGCTAAACAATCAAGTTTTGCAATACAATTATTCCAAACAAAGATTTCATCCTTCCAAGTTTCACTTCATAATATGCTATACATCGGTCAAGCAGTCTCATTAACCGCGAGAAGCGGACAGTTCGAACCAAATTTACTACCTGGCCAGGGAAAACCCAAACATACGGAATGGTTGGAAATGCCAACACACCCCAATCCTTTCTCTTCTCTCTGCGAGTGGCTCCCGAGTCCCACTGCCTCAGGGTAAAGGTTTACCACTACTGGGACTCACGCAACTACCCTCATGTGCCCATGGGATAACGTTTCCAAGACAGAGAGCTGTCGGACCTGCTCGCATCAATCGGATACCGGGACTTACCGGTCCCATAAACCGTGCATATGTGTGGTACGTTCAAACGCTTGACACAAAAGTACCACATGTTTCCACTTAAACATCGATAGACGGTATCTACAATCATCCGTCCATCATCTCTAGTGTTTCTGATATGAGTAGACATACAACTCCTATATCTCGCGAGCGTTAGAAAACACTCGACTTCTATCGGTCTTAAGCATAGCGACTATCGAACCTAACATACTAGTGTTCAATCAAAGGAACCTATGATCATGCAATCTAGGGTTTCATTCAACTCCTTGAAACTTAAATGCACAAACATATAATCAAGTAAATCGCGTAAGTAAAGTTAGGTTATGCTCCGGGGCTTGCCTTCCGGCTCGAAGCGGTACTCCTGCTCGGGGCTCGGATCCACGTGCACCACGTTCACCTCGGACTCCTGGGCGATCTCCTTGGCAGCTGGGACTAGCTCGTAGACTCCGTCGGCGAGAACCGAATCTACACGAAATGCATGAATGCTTAAGTATCGAGATTTAAATAGTTAGGGTTTATTTAAATCTTGGTCAATGAATTGGAAAGGGTAAACATTAATTATAAGTGAATATACCCTTTTCATTTTGAACCTTTACTTTGATTTTAGAGTTTTAGGTTTTTCTCTTTCCTTTTCTTTTTCTTTTCTTTTCTTTTCTTTTTCTTCTCTTTTCTTTTCTTTTTCTTCTCTTTTCCACTATTTAAATCCTTTTTCCATTATTCAAAAAGGTGAACTTAGGAATTTTATTTTTAGGTGCCATTGGACCAGAGGCTTACTCATGCCTAGGCAGGAGCTTAGCCCAAAACTTGGCTCAAGATAATTGTTCTATAATTTATTAAAATTATTCTTATCTTTTTGCCTAAAATCAAACTAAAATCCTACAAAAATAATTACAAGGTTTTTGTCCAAACCACTTGGCAGAGTGGCTTAGGATGCCAAGAGTGACACCTCTGCAAGTTTGCATGTGATTTTGAATTATGAGTATTTTTGTGGAATTTCACCATGTTTAAACTACCAAAAATCATTTAGCCATTTTCCAGTGTTCAAAAAATACCATATTCATTTTTATAAGGTTTCTAATGTCCTTACTTAGTTTCTGTGTGAAGGAGGTGATTTTTCACTGAGTAATTTATTTTCTGTGATTTATTTGCCAAAACAGCAGGGTATATGTTTGGAAAATCATAACCCTAAATCCACTGGGAATTTTTGTGCACCCTTTGCGCATTAGGCTAATGATAACCACCCTAACAACATATCCTAAGCTCAGCTCCAGTGCATGTGTAGATTTTGAACTATGATGAAATGTGCTCAAACTGAAATGAATTTATAATTCAAAATCTACAGCTCAACTGAGTGAGGTGCAAAGGAAGAAGTTGTTCTTCTAGATTCACTGGTCACTACAAAATTGGTTTGGCATTTATCTGATTTTTCTACGATTTTCTATGAATTTTTGAAGATCTCAGCGAATTAAACCTAAAATATAGAATCTATTTTACGCGAGGAACCCTAGAACTTTTGAATCCCTTACAACGAGGTCCCTTCATTTTGCGCTCGGCCCCCTGGAAAGAGGTTGAAGACGCAGTTAGGCCCTCGAGTTCGCCGGCGTGGTTACGCCGGCCAAACGGCGGCGAGTCCGGGCCGGGGAAGTGGGGGGAAATGGAGAGGGGCTCACCGTGATTCGTTTGAGCTAGGTCTCGAGGTCGGGGATGGCCGGAAACAAGGTCAGCGACGACGGTGGCAGCTCGGCTTGCTCCGGCGAGCGGCGACCGGCGGCGTCGAGGTCGGAGAGGGTCGGGGAAGTGGTCGGTGAGCACCAGCGTGGCACGGTGAAGCTGTTGGTGCCCTTGGTTCGGCCGGAGGAGGACCGTAGCGAGCTGTGCACGTGCGCGGGCGGCGGCGGAGAGCTCGGTTAACTCCGGCGAGCTGCGCCGGTGGCTGCGGTGGTGGAAACGGGTCGGGAACGGCTCGGTGAGTGGCAGTGGAGGATGGGGAAGCTCGAGAGAGCCTCGGTTTGGCCGGGGGAGCAGTGGAGAGGGCTGCCCACGGGAACGAGCTCGGCGGCGCCTCTGCTTGCTCCGGTGAGCGTTTTTCCGGCGTGGAGGAGAGGGGAACTGTTGAGGGCTTAAGTAGGAGCGAGAGGGGAGTGGAAAGGTGCTCGGGAAGCACGAGATGGGGGCTGAGGCAGCTCGGTGACGTCTCGCGGCGACAGAGGCTTGCCGCGGCCGGGTTGGCGCCGTGCGCGGCGTCAACGCGGCGCTCAGGCGTGCTGCAGCCGCAGGCGCGCGTGGGCGAGGCGAGAAGGCAGCGCGGGGAAGGAAAAAGAGAGCACGCGGGGCGCAAAAGTCGCGCTTTGGACCGGCGGGCAACGGCGGCGACGGCAAAATCCGGCGGTCCGCGGCGGCGACGCGACGGCGAGCGCGGAGTCAGCGCTACAGTGCGTCTCCGGCCATGAGACCTTGCCAGAGGCGTGCACCGTGAGCGGGGACATGCAACGGTGGCATTGGTCGGAGCAGTCGAGGCCGGACGGTGGCAGGCGCTTGCCGGCGGCGAGCGCGGCACGCGCGGGCGCGGCGCTGGCAACCCGTGAGCGCGCCGTGAGCGGTGCAAAGGTCAACTAATTGGCATGGCTCAAATTCCAAAATTTTGAACGTGGCTCGAAAATCTCCCAACATGAAAGTTGTTTATAATTTCATGAGACACGTCCCTGCACTGGAGATTTGGAGAAAAAGTTGAGAATTTGGCCATAATTCAAAAAGGGGTAATTCCCTGTTTTGAACTGAATTTCTGAAATTTGAGGGGCTAGATGGCAAAATTGGCCAAAGTGTCCAAAGAGGCAAAGTTCAGGAATGTGAAGATGTACAACTTTGCTTTTTGGAGATTTTGATGTTCTGTGGTAAAATCTTGAGATTTGGCTAAGATTCCATTTCAACTTTGAATTTGATTTGGAAATTTCAAATTCCAAGGTTTGGGTTTGAATTTTGAGATGCTTCCAAGCATTTTTAGGCTATGGTTTTAAAATGAAAGTTTCTTGGTTTGACTTATACTCCAACTTTCACATTTGCACTTTTTCAAGTTCTTAGGAAGTTTTCAAAGTTTTCTTTATTGCTTCATTTGAATGGTTTTTTATTCAAATTTGAAAATTTTCCCTCGATTTCTTTAATTTCTCTTTTGAATCATGCTTAGCTTAGCTTAATCACTGTTTTAGTGTAAATTAACACCAGGGGTGTTACAGCCTACCCCCCTTAAAAGGAATCTCGTCCCGAGATTCGGGAATGCTAGAAAGTGCGGAACATGCGGTACCTGGTGGGGTGGTGAGAAATCCAGGATAATGGCGATTAAGATATTCCTCTGTCTCCCATGTTGCCTCTTCTTCAGTGTGATGAACCCACTGAATTTTATACATCTTAACTGAGCTTCTTCTCGTGTGCCTTTCTTTTTGGTCAAGGACTTTGAGAGGTTGAGCAACGTAGGTCAGATCGGGCTCAACTTCCACGTCTTCTTGTTCCACGACTTCAGTCGGAACTCGAATACACTTCTTGAGTTGTGAGATATGAAAGACATTGTGCACGGCTGAAAGTTTGTCGGGAAGCCGTAGACGATAAGCCACGGCTCCACACCTCTCAATGATCTCATAAGGTCCGACGTAACGGGGTGCAAGTTTTCCCTTTACTCCGAACCTTTGGACTCCCCGAGTTGGTGAGACCTTAAGGTACACATGATCACCGACTGCGAATTTGAGAGACATTCTTCGGCGATCGGCATAACTCTTCTGACGAGACTGAGCGGCTTTGAGGTTTTCCCGAATAACCCTGACTTGCTCTTCGGCTTCAATCACCAGGTCAGGTCCGTATATTTCCCGCTCTCCAGGCTGAGACCAACATAACGGAGTTCGACACATTTTCCCATACAAGACTTCGAAAGGGGCCATTTTCAAGCTTGCTTGGTAACTGTTGTTGTATGAGAACTCGGCGATAGCCAGGCATTTATCCCAACTTGCTTCATAGTGAATGACGCAAGCTCTAAGCATGTCTTCAAGGATTTGATTCACCCGCTCGGTCTGCCCATCCGTCTGCGGGTGGTAAGCCGAACTTCGAATAAGCTTTGTGCCGAGAGATGCATGGAGTTGCTCCCAGAACCTTGCCACAAACTGCGGACCTCGGTCCGAAATGATTGTTCTAGGCACTCCGTGCAGACGTACAATTTGGTTATAGATCTCGGCATACTTCTTGACGGCATAGGTGGTGTTAACCGGAATAAAGTGAGCGGTCTTTGTGAGCCTGTCCACAATGACCCATATAGAATCGTGCCCTCGTGCGGTCTTGGGAAGGCCAACAATGAAATCCATACTGATATCCTCCCATTTCCAAGATGGTATAGACAAAGGTTGAAGAGTTCCAGCCGCCTTTAGATGACTAGCCTTTACTCTCCGGCAAGTGTCACACTCGGATACAAATCGAGCGATATTCATTTTCATCTTGGTCCACCAAACAGTTTTCTTCATATCCTGGTACATCTTATTGCTGCCGGGGTGAATAGAGAACTTAGAGTGGTGAGCTTCACTCAATTTTCTTCCGTAATTCCGGATCTTTAGGCACGACGATACGGTTCCCAAACCATATCATGCCTCGGGCATCCTGACGGAAACAGTTATATCGTTCCTCCGTTCCTTTGGCCAGCTCCTCCCGAATAATTCCGACCTTTTTATCGGTCTGCTGGGCCAGAAAGATCTCATCGTGCAATGTGGACTCAAGAGATATGTTGTTTAAATAGCCATGCGGAACAATCTCGAGATTGAGTTTCGCCAACTCATGGCATAGAGTGTCGGCATACGATTCGACCGAAAGACAATGGCAATGAGACTTGCGGCTCAAGGCATCCGCAACCACATTCGCCTTTCCGGGATGATAATGCAAACTCATATTATAATCTTTTGCCAACTCCAGCCATCTTCGTTGCCTCATATTCAAGTTAGCCTGGGTGAAGACGTACTTGAGACTTTTGTGGTCGGTATACACGTTGCAAGGAACTCCTATAAGATAGTGCCTCCATATTTTCAGAGCGTGAATCACGGCTGCCAATTCAAGGTCGTGAGTGGGATAATTCAGCTCATGGGGACGGAGAGCACGTGAAGCATAAGCAATAACTCGATTCTCTTGCATAAGAACACAACCGAGTCCGGTGCCTGAAGCATCGCAATAGACATCGTAGGGTTTGGTGCTATCTGGTTGGGTCAGAACAGGAGCTGAGGTCAACAACTTCCTCAATGTGCGGAATGCCCCTTCACACTTCTCATCCCACACGAATTTCTGCCCCTTCTTCAATAGCTCGGTCATTGGCTTGGCAACTCGTTAGAAATCCGGAATAAAACGACGATAATATCCTGCCAAACCCAGAAAGCTTCGGATTTCGTGGACAGAGGTAGGAGGTTTCCAGTCCATTACTTGCTGCACCTTCGTAGGATCCACCGAGATACCATCCTTAGAAACAGTGTGACCTAAGAACTTCACACTATCCAGCCAGAATTCACACTTGGAGAACTTGGCATACAACTTGTGATCACGGAGTCGTTGAAGAACAATGCGGAGATGCTCGGCATGCTCTTCCTCATTCTTGTAATAGACAAGAATATCATCAATGAATACCACTACGAACTTATCCAGCTCGGGCATGAACACCGAATTCATGAGATACATGAAATAAGCAGGAGCATTAGTCAGCCCGAACGACATAACCAAGAATTCATAAAGTCCATAGCGGGTCGAGAAGGCCGTCTTTGGAATATCACAAGGACGAATCTTAATTTGATGATATCCAGAATGAAGATCGATTTTTGAGAATATCTTGGCTCCGGCGAGTTGATCGAACAATACATCAATGCGGGGAAGAGGGTACTTGTTTTTGATAGTGACCGCATTGAGAGGCCGGTAGTCAATACACATCCTCAACGTGTGATCCTTCTTTTCGACAAATATGGCAGGACAACCCCAAGGTGATGTACTCGGACGAATGAAACCCTTGTCCAGTAAATCTTGGAGTTGAGTTTTCATCTCTGCCAATTCTGCGGGTGGCATTCTGTAGGGTCTTTTAGAAATCGGTGCGGTTCCAGGTTGTAGCTCGATAACGAACTCAATGTCCCGATCTGGTGGCATTCCAGGCAAGTCGTCTGGGAAGACATCGGGGAACTCACAGACAATAGGAATGTCTTCAAGCTTGGGTTCAGTCATGACAAAAACACATGAGCTCAAGGAGTTGGGAGACGGAAGATAGAGTGTGGTAGATCCATGTGTAGGTGAGTTGATATCAACAATTCTCTCAGCAACGTCTAACACCACCTTGTGCTGTGCCATCCAATTAGCTCCCAAGATTATATCTATCCCATCCAGTTCTAAAAGAATCAGATCGGTCAAGATAACTCTACTACCCAATTTAATTGGCACCTTCCGTGCCACATGATTTGAATTTAAGTTTCCTCCTGCGGTGATTATTTTGTAGGCCGCATTTGTAGATAAGCAATTTAACCCACATTTCTTAGCACAACTTGGACTTATGAAACTATGAGTGGCACCAGAATCAAAGAGAATGACTGCAGGTTGGTTATGAATCAGAAATTTACCCGTCATTACTGGTGCTCCCTCGGGAAGGTCAGTCAAGGTGGTGAAGTTGACCCTTCCCTGCTTGACGTGAATCTTCTGCAACTTGCCCTTGTTTGGCTGGTTGCCATTGTTCTGCTGCATGCCCTGGGGACAGTCCCTGATGAAGTGACTGGTACTGCCGCAACGGAAGCAAGAATACCCAGCTCCAGGCTGAGCTGGCTGCTGCTTCATCGGGGTCTTCTGCTGCTGTGACTGCTGTGGTGGAAAACGAGAACCACCCTGCTGAGGGGGGTTGACCACCCAGCGGCCAGACTGCCCTGCACGCTGCTGTCCCTGTGGAGGAACAATACGGAAGCGCTGCGGCTTACTGCCACTGGCAGAGACAGCAGGAGCCTTCCTCTTCTTGTCGGCTCTATGGGTCATAATGGCATCCTCCTGAGCGATAGCCACAGTGACCAAGTCAGCATAAGTGGCAGGCTTGATGTTGAGCAGCCTCTCCTGCAACTTGGTGCTGAGCCCCATACGGAACCTCTCCTTCTTCTTATCGTCACTGTCAGCATGATGACCAGCGTACTGACAAAGGTTGTTGAAGGCCTGGGCGTACTGATACACCGTGTGAGTGCCCTGAGTCAAGGTCAGGAACTCCCTCAACTTCCTCTCAACAAGACCCTTAGGAATGTGATGCGCCTTGAACGCATCCTTGAAGTTCTGCCAGGTAATCACAGTTTCGGCGGGGAGCATGCCACGATAAGTCTCCCACCAAACCAAAGCCGGGCCGCGAAGCTGCTGTGCGGCGAAAGTGACCTTGCGCTCTTCAGAGCAAGGGGCAGCCAGGATAGCAAACTTCGAATCGATAGCCCGAATCCACGCGTCAGCCTCCATAGGCTCAGTAGCTCTAGAGAACACCGGGGGCTGAGTTCCCAGAAAGTCCTCAAATCGAGCAACCTGAGCAGGCGGGGCATTACGGCCACTCTGACGCTGAGCACCGATGTTCATGTTCTGGGCCAACTGCTGCTGCTGCAATTGTATCTGCTGCTGCATAGTCCTCATGACCTCTGCGTGCATAGCCATCATCTGCTGCCAGTTTGGCAGCGGAGGGGCAGGTGGTGGCTGCTGCTCTGGCGGAACCTTCTGATCCGGGGCACTAGTTGAGCCTTGATTTGCCCCGAAACCATCCGGAGTCCGTCGGGTCGTAGGTCCTGCCATCTGCATGATTGAGTGTCCATTAATTTCATGAACCACCATTTGCTCTTAAGGAAACGACCGGCATGATTTAGAGACAATCTCAATGTTACAAAAGACGTGGCTTAAAAAGCGAAATTTCATAGAACGAGCAACTTCATTAATCCAAGGCATGACATGAGATACAAAGAGATTATTCATCTTCAACTAGCTAAACTCCACGTGACACGGAAAAGCCATGCTGAAGAGTACCTAATCTCTAACTCAACGCTCTAGAAGTCATCCACGTCGTTCACCGAAGTACGGCTCACGGTGGGGGAAAGTGGTGGCTGAACTGGGGGTAACTCCTCGTCGTCCAGCTCGGACTTGGCATCGTCCTCTGCCTCATCCTCTGCCTCGTCCTCCTCGGGAACCTCCATATGAGCCTCCAACTCAACCATCTCGGCATTAGCCTCGTGCAACTCCTCCTGTGCCTCTTCAAGTGCATCCGTCAACACCTCCACCTGGTGAGCGCAGTGCTCCTTCTCCATGGTAAGCTCCGCAATGCGAGCCTGCAAATCCCGGATCTGAGTATCCTTGGCAGCCATGTCCAAGGAAGTGCAGATCCCGGCTATGTCCTTATCCGCGGACACTCTCACCATCGCATCGGCAAAGTCGAGCAGAGAATCCTGAGACATCTTGAGTAGCTCTGCCATGCGGATGCTAGCCTTCATCCAGCTAGCAAAGAAAGCAGGTGCGTTCCGGGGAAACTCCAGGAACAACTGCGGGGAAGCCAAGTAACGTGACAACCACTGAGGGTCATCTCTGCGGGCTGAAGGCAGGAAGCCAACCAAAGTGTTATCCACCAAGTCGTGGTGCTGTGAAGTGAACTGGTTTAGCCCTGCGAAAGCGGCCAGCTCCCAAGTGTCCGGAAAGCGGTGGCCATGCACCACAACACCCAGCCTAGGCCAGTCGGGGTGCTCGGGGTGCATCGGTGCCTCCATGCGGACACTGCACCGAGTCACACCACGCTCCGCATACTCTCTGCCAAAGTAAACCGGCGGAGACGGGTAGCCAACCTCCTTCAGAATCTTCCAAAAGAGGGACGGGAACCCCTCCCAGCTGAGGCAGTCCTGGCACTCCACCTTCTCGTTCGCGCCAGCAAGGTGACTGGGAACGGCCATCTGAACAAAATTTCAGAGGTGAGTACCATGGGTCAAAAAGACCAAAAGAAGAAACTGGGAGAAAACTGAAGGTAAATAACGTGCTTAAGCTTTTAATTAAGGTCGTTTAAGCATTGATTTGATCGGTTGGGTTTTGACTTTCTTATGTTCATTATTATTCCGATTTTAGTTAAGAGATGCATGCAAGACCTAAACGTCCTCACATATTAAGTCAGACTTGACTTTCGGAGTTAGTGTCGGTGGCTAGGCATAGACGCGTCTCTCTCTAAAGGTCTAGTCGGACTCCTACTCGTAACTTTACGTACAAGTCAGAGGATTTGCGACGAAAGCCTTTTAAGGACTGGGTTTCATGGAAGAGCAAACATCAATCCTAAGTTAGACTATGCCACCTAACAAAGCGCAACCCTTACCCTTAAGGACTTCACGTTCTAGTTTTATCCTTAACGTTCCTATACGTTTCATTCTTTTTGCTTAGGCGCAATGGAAACGGGGTTTGGTAGATTTTATTTTAGAAAACATTGGTTAGGGTCTGATGCTTTCTTTGGAGTGTATGCACGTCGGCTCTGATACCAGCTGTAGCGATCTCACCCGAGAAATGGGCCCACTTAAGTATATTCCACCTTCCATTGGTGCTAATACACGAAAATGTTCCCAAGTGCGGATTCGACCGTCGAGTCAAGCTCGACCAACGGCTACTGAAGATCGTCCGTCCATACGCTCACTCGAAGGTGAGTTCCAAAGATCACATCATTCCACAATTCAAATTTCAACAAGTCTTAGAGTTATTACAACCAAATTGAAATGATAAATAGTTCGAGTTCATGCAGCGGAAAGTAAACGAGATACTAGCGGCGATCCATAGTATCGTCACGATGAAGTCAGCCGTGACGCTACTCCTCACGATCCTCGGGAGAGGTCGGCTCCCACTCGATGCTGTAACCAGGAGGAAGCTGGGAGGCCCAAGCCATAGAGGCAGCTACCTCCTGAGGGGTCGGTCCTGAAAATTTAAGCCACAAGCAAGGCTGAGTATACTAGTTATACTCAACAAGACTTACCCGACTGGTGATCACTACGTCACCGACTCCTAAAATGAGAGGCTGTTTGGCTAGTGGGGTTCTTTTGCCAAAAGCGACTAAGCTGATTGCTAGTGTATCCATTTTGATTTTAATTCTTTTAACCTATCCATTCTAGGTGAGCCTAGCTAAACAGTCAAGTTTTGCAATACAATTATTCCATACCAAGATTTCATCCTTCCAAGTTTCACTTCATAATATGTCATACATCGGTCAAGCAGTCTCATTAACCGCGAGAAGCGGACAGTTCGAACCGAATTTACTACCTGGCCAGGGGAAACCCACACATACGGAATGGTTGGAAATGCCAACACACCCCAATCCTTTCTCATCGATCCACAATTCGGAACCGGGTCCATTTCCTCAGGATAAAGGTTTACTGCTTCACTCACAGTCTCACGCATATATCCACAAGTGTACGGCAGGAGAAAACGAAGTTTCCAAGGAGAGATGGCTATCGGCCCTAGCTGCTTCAATCTGGTACCGGGACTTACCGGCCCCATAAGCCGTGCATATATGTGGTACGTTCAAACGCTTGACACAAAAGTACCACATGTTTCCAATTAAAACATCGATAGACGGGAATCTACAATCATCCGTCCATCATCTCTAGTGTTTCTGATATGAGTAGACATACAACTCCTATATCTCGCGAATGTCGGAAACACTCGACTTCTATCGGTCTTAAGCATAGCAACTATCGAACCTAGCATACTAGTGTTCAATCAACGGAACCTATGATCATGCAATCTAGGGTTTCATTCAACTCCTTGAAACTTAAATGCACAAACATATAATCAAATAAATCGCGTAAGTAAAGTTAGGTTATGCTCCGGGGCTTGCCTTCCGGCTCGAAGCGGTACTCCTGCTCGGGGCTCGGATCCACGTGCACCACGTTCACCTCGGACTCCTGGGCGATCTCCTCGGCAGCGGGGACTAGCTCGTAGACTCCGTCGGCGAGACCCGAATCTATACGAATGCATGAAATGCTTAAGTATCGAGATTTAAAAAGTTAGGGTTTGCTTAAATCTTGGTTAGTGAGTTGGAAAGGATAAACATTAATTATAAGTGAACATACCCTTTTCATTTTGAACCTTTACTTTGATTTTAGAGTTTTAGGTTTTTCTCTTTTCTTTTCTTTTTCTTCTCTTTTCCACTATTTAAGTCCTTTTTCTATTATTCAAAAGGTGAACTTAGGAATATTATTTTTAGGTGCCATTGGACCAGAGGCTTGCTCATGCCAAGGCAGGAGCCTAGCCCAAAATTTGGCTCAAGGTGATTTTTCTATAATTTATAAAAATTGTTCTTATCTTTTTGCCTAAAATCAAACTAAATTCCTACAAAAATAATTACAAGGTTTCTGTCCACACCACTTGGCACAGTGACTTGGGGTACCAAGAGTGATCTCTCTGCAAGTTTACATGTGGTATTGATTTATGGTTATTTTTGTGGAATTTCACCATGTTTAAACTACCAAAAATCCTTTAGCCATTTTCCAGTGTCCAAAAATTACCATTTTCATTTTTCTAAGGTTTCTCATGTATTGATTAAGTTTCTGTGTGAATGAGGTGATTTTTCACTGAGTAATTTATTTTCTGTGATTTATTTGCCAAAACAGCAGGGTATATGTTTGAAAAATCATAACCCTAAATCCACTGGAGATTTTTGTGCACCCTTTGCGCATTAAGCTAATGACAACCATACTAACAACATATCCCAAGCTCAGCTCCAGTGCATGTGTAGATTTTGAACTAGGATGAAAAGTGTCCAAACCGATTTGAATTTATATTTCAAAATATACAGCTCAACTGAGTGAGGTACAAAGGAAGAAGTTGGCCTTCTACATTCACTGGTCACTACAAAATTGGTTTGGCATTTTTATGATTTTTCTACGATTTTCTACGAATTTTTGAAGATCTCAGCGAATTAAACCTAAAATATAGAATCTATTTTACGCGAGGAACCCTGGAAGTTTTGAATCTCTTACAACGAGGTCCCTACATTTTGCGCTCGGCCCCCTGGAAAGAGGTTGAAGACGCAGTTAGGCCCTCGAGTTCGCCGGCGTGGTTACGCCGGCCAAACGGCGGCGAGACCGGGCAGGGGAAGTAGGGGGAAACGGAGAGGGGCTCACCGCGGTTCGTTTGAGCTAGGTCTCGAGGTCGGGGATGGCCGGAAACAGGGTCAGCGATGGCGGTGGCGGCTTGGCTTGCTCCGGCGAGCGGCGACCGGCGATGTCGGGGTCGGAGAGGGTCGGGGAAGAGGTCGGAGAGGGTCGGGGACGAGCTACGCCGGCGGCTGTGGTGGCGGAAACGGGTCGGGGATGGGTCGAGGAGTGGCAGTGGAGGATGGGGAAGCTCGTGAGAGCCTCGGTTTGGCCGGAGGAGCAGTGGAGAGGGCTGCCCACGAGAGCGAGCTCGGCGGCGGCTCTGTGGACTCCGGCGAAGGTTTTTCCGGCGTAGAAGAGAGGGGAACTGTTGCGGGCTTAAGTAGGAGCGAGAGGGGAGGAAGGGGATGCTCGGGAAGCACGGGATAGAGGCTGGGGCAACTCGGTGAGCTGTCGCGGCCGTGTTGGCGCCGTGCGCGGCGTCAGCGCGGCGCGCAGGCGTGCTGCACGCGGCAGGCGCGCGTGGGCGAGGCGAGAAGACAGGCCAGGGGCGTGCACCGTGGGCGGGGACATCCAACGGTGCCATTGGTCGGCTCAGGCGAGGCCGGACGGCGGCAGGAGCTGCCGGCGGCGAGCTCGGGCACGCGCGAGCGCGGCGTGAGCGACCCGTGAGCGGTGCAAAGGTCAACTGATTGGCATGGCTCAAATTCCAAAATTTTGAATGTGGCTCAAAAATCTTCCAACATGAAAGTTGTTTAGAATTTCATGAGACATGTCCCTGCACTGGAAATTTTGAGAAAAAGTTGATAATTTGGCCGTAATTCAAAAGGGGGTAAATCCCTGTTTTGAACTGAATTTTTGAAATTCGAGGGGCTAAATGGAAAAATTGGCCAAAGTGCCAATTGAGGCAAGGTTCAGGAATGTGAAGATGTACAACTTTGCTGTTTGGAGATTTTGATGTTCTGTGGTAAAATCTTGAGATTTGGCTAAGATTCCATTTCAGCTTTGAATTTGAATTGGAAATTTCAATTTCCAAGGTTTGGGTTTGAATTGTGAGATGCTTCCAGACATTTTTAGGTTATGGTTTGAAAAGGAAAGTTTCTTGGTTTGACTTATACTCCAACTTTCCTATTGGCACTTTTTCAAGTTTTTAGGAAGTTTTCAAAGTTTCTTTATTGCTCCATTTAATTGGTTTTTGATTCAAATTTGAAAATTTTTCCTCGATTTCTTTAATTTCTCTTTTGAATCATGCTTAGCTTAGCTTAATCCCTGTTTTAGTGTTAATTAACCACAGGGGTGTTACAAATACAACCCCGTCGTCACGGCCTTGATTGCAAGAACCGAACCGGTGACTGTGGGAGAGGCGTATGCTCAACTCCTCAGCTTCGAGCAACGCATGGAGCTGATCCACAGTGGCAACAACTCTCACTCCTCGGCCAACATGGCAAACCGAGGGCGCGGCCGTGGTCGTGGAAGCAGCAATGGAGGAGGTCGTGGCAATGGTGGTCATGGCAACTTCAATCGCGGTCGAGGACGTGGCAATAGCACGCCTCGGCAGAATTCCAGTGGAGGCAGCAAGAACAGCAACGCCGACACCAGGCCCAAGTGCCAACTATGCTTCAAGAGGGGCCACACAGTCATGGACTGTTGGCACAGGTACGATGAGAACTTTGTGCCTGACGAGAGGTTTGCAGGATCAGCTTCAGCAGCATATGGAGTCGACACCAATTGGTACACCGACACAGGTGCCACCGACCACATCACGGGAGACTTGGACAAGCTGACCATCAGGGACAGATACAAGGGGCACGAGCAAGTTCACACGGCCAGTGGTGCAGGTATGGAGATTAGTCATATTGGTCATTCGGTTGTTAAAACCCCTAGTCGTGATTTACTTCTTAACAATATTCTCTATGTTCCAAAGGCTAATAAAAACCTTGCATCTGTACACCGCTTGGCTACTGATAATTCTGCTTTTCTTGAGTTTCACCCCAATTTCTTTCTTATCAAGGACCAGGCCACGAAGAAAACTCTCCTTAAAGGACCATGCCGCAAGGGGCTTTATCCCCTTCCATCTACACCACCAATAAAGCAAGCCTATGGAGCTGTTCGACCGTCCCTAGAGCAGTGGCATAGTCATCTTGGTCATCCCTCCTCAACAATATTTGAGAAGGTTATCAGTAGTTTCAATCTCCCGTGTTTAGAGGAGTCCAATAAACAGTCGGTCTGTGATGCATGTCAAAAGGCCAAGAGCCATCGGCTGCCCTATTCTAGATCTCAAAGCATGTCATCTTGTCCCTTTGAACATGTTTACTCAGATGTTTGGGGCCCTGCTCCCACCTCCACAGGAGAAAAGTATTATGTTAGTTTTATTGATGATTACAACAAATTCACATGGATTTATGTTTTGAAATTTAAATCCGAAGTCTTTCAAAGGTTCCATGATTTTCAGAACCTTGTTGAACGTCAATTCAATAAGAAAATTCTTGCTATGCAAACCGACTGGGGAGGCGAGTACCAAAGTCTCAATTCCTTCTTAATCCCTGTTTTAGTGTTAATTAACCCCAGGGGTGTTACAGCCTACCCCCCTTAAAAAGAATCTCGTACCGAGATTCGGGAATGCTAGAAAGTGCGGAACATGCGGTACCTGGTGGGGTGGTGAGAAATCCAGGATAATGGCGATTGAGATATTCCTCGGTCTCCCATGTTGCCTCTTCTTCAGTGTGATGAACCCACTGAATCTTATACATCTTAACTGAGCTCCTTCTTGTGTGCCTTTCTTTTTGGTCAAGGACTTTGAGAGGTTGAGCAACGTAGGTCAGATCGGGCTCAACTTCCACGTCTTCTTGTTCCACGACTTCGGTCGGAACTCGAATACACTTCTTGAGTTGTGAGATATGAAAGACATTGTGCACGGCTGAAAGTTTGTCGGGAAGTCGTAGACGATAAGCCACGGATCCACACTTTTCAATGATTTCATAAGGTCCGACGTAACGGGGTGCAAGCTTTCCCTTTACTCCAAACCTTTGGACTCCCCGAGTTGGTGAAACCTTAAGATACACATGATCACCGACTGCGAACTTGAGAGGCATTCTTCGGCGATCGGCATAACTCTTCTGACGAGACTGAGCGGCTTTGAGGTTTTCCCGAATAACCCTGACTTGCTCTTCGGCTTCAATCACCAGGTCGGGTCCGTATATCTCTCGCTCTCCAGGCTGCGACCAACATAACGGAGTTCGACACATTTTCCCATACAAGACTTCGAAAGGGGCCATTTTCAAGCTTGCTTGGTAACTGTTGTTGTATGAGAACTAGGTGATAGCCAGGCATTTATCCCAACTTGCTTCATAGTGAATGACACAAGCTCTAAGCATGTCTTCAAGGATTTGATTCACCCGCTCGGTCTGCCCATCCGTCTGCGGGTGGTAAGCCGAGCTTCGAATAAGCTTTGTGCCGAGAGATGCATGGAGTTGCTCCCAGAACCTTGCCACAAACTGCGGACCTCAGTCCGAAATGATGGTTCTAGGCACTCCGTGCAGACGTACAATTTGGTCGAGATAGATCTCGGTATACTTCTTGACGGCATAGGTGGTGTTGACCGGAATAAAGTGAACGGTCTTTGTGAGCCGGTCCACAATGACCCATATAGAATCGTGCCCTCGTGCGGTCTTGGGAAGGCCAACAATGAAATCCATACTGATATCCTCCCATTTCCATGATGGTATAGACAAAGGTTGAAGAGTTCCAGCCGCCTTTAGATGACTAGCCTTTACCCTCCTGCAAGTGTCACACTCGGATACAAACCGAGCGATATCCATTTTCATCTTGGTCCACCAAAAAGTTTTCTTCATATCCTGGTACATTTTATTGCTGCCAGGCTGAATAGAAAACTTAGAGTGGTGAGCTTCACTCAAAATTTTCTTCCGTAATTCCGGATCTTTAGGCACGACGATACGGTTCCCAAACCATATCATGCCTCGGGCATCCTGACGGAAACAGTTATACCGTTCCTCCGTTCCTTTGGCCAGCTCCTCCCGAATAACTCCGACCTTTTTATCGGTCTGCTGGGCCAGAAAGATCTCATCGTGCAATGTGGACTCGAGAGATATGTTGTTTAAAAAGCCATGCGGAACAATCTCGAGATTGAGTTTCGCCAACTCATGGCATAGAGTGTCGGCATACGATTCAACCGAAAGACAATGGCAATGAGACTTGCGGCTCAAGGCATCCGCAACCACATTCGCCTTTCCGGGATGATAGTGCAAACTCATGTCATAGTCCTTTGCCAACTCCAGCCATCTTCGTTGCCTCATATTCAAGTTAGCCTGAGTGAAGACGTACTTGAGACTTTTGTGGTCGGTATACACGTTGCAAGGAACTCCTATAAGATAGTGCCTCCATATTTTCAGAGCGTGAATCACAGCTGCCAATTCAAGGTCGTGAGTGGGACAATTCAGCTCATGGGAACGGAGAGCACGTGAAGCATAAGCAATAACTCGATTCTCTTGCATAAGAACACAACCGAGTCCGGTGCCTGAAGCATCCCAATAGACATCGTAGGGTTTGGTATTATCCGGTTGGGTCAGAACAGGAGCTGAGGTCAACAACTTCCTCAATGTGTGGAATGCCTCTTCACACTTCTCATCCCACACGAATTTCTGCCCCTTCTTCAATAGCTCGGTCATTGGCTTGGCAACTCGCGAGAAATCCGGAATAAATCGACGATAATATCCTGCCAAACCCAGAAAGCTTCGGATTTCGTGGACAGAGGTAGGAGGTTTCCAGTCCATTACTTGCTGCACTTTCGAAGGATCCACCGAGATACCATCCTTAGAAACAGTGTGACCTAGGAACTTCACACTATCCAGCCAAAACTCGCACTTGGAGAACTTGGCATACAACTTGTGATCACGGAGTCGTTGAAGAACAATGCGGAGATGCTCGGCATGCTCTTCCTCATTCTTGGAGTAGACAAGAATATCATCAATGAAAACCACTACGAACTTATCCAGCTCGGGCATGAACACCGAATTCATGAGATACATGAAGTAAGCAGGAGCATTAGTCAGTCCGAACGACATAACCAAGAATTCATAAAGTCCATAGCGGGTCGAGAAAGCCGTCTTGGGAATATCACAAGGACGAATCTTGATTTGATGATATCCAGAACGAAGATCAATTTTTGAGAATATCTTGGCTCCGGCGAGTTGATCGAACAATACATCAATGCGGGGAAGAGGGTACTTATTTTTTATAGTGACCGCATTGAGAGGCCGGTAGTCAATACACATCCTCAACGTGTGATCCTTCTTTTCGAAAAATATAGCAGGACAACCCCAAGGTGATGTACTCGGACGAATGAAACCCTTGTCCAGTAAATCTTGGAGTTGAGTTTTCATCTCTGCCAATTCTGCGGGTGGCATTCTGTAGGGTCTTTTAGAAATCGGTGCGGTTCCAGGTTGTAGCTCGATAACGAACTCAATGTCCCGATCTGGTGGCATTCCAGGCAAGTCGTCTGGGACGACATCGGGGAACTCACAGACAATAGGAATGTCTTCAAGCTTGGGTTCGTCATGACAAAAACACATGAGCTCAAGGAGTTGGGAGACGGAAGATAGAGTGTGGTAGATCCATGTGTAGGTGAGTTGATATCAACAATTCTCTCAGCAACGTCTAACACCACCTTGTGCTGTGCCATCCAATTAGCTCCCAAGATTATATCTATCCCATCCAGTTCTAAAAGAATCAGATCGGTCAAGATAACTCTACTACCCAATTTAATTGGCACCTTCAGTGCCACATGATTTGAATTTAAGTTTCCTCCTGCGGTGATTATTTTGTAGGCCGCATTTGTAGATAAGCAATTTAACCCACATTTCTTAGCACAACTTGGACTTATGAAACTATGAGTGGCACCAGAATCAAAGAGAATGACTGCAGGTTGGTTATGAATCAGAAATTTACCCGTCATTACTGGTGCTCCCTCGGGAAGGTCAGTCAAGGTGGTGAAGTTGACCCTTCCCTGCTTGACGTGAATCTTCTGCAACTTGCCCTTGTTTGGCTGGTTGCCATTGTTCTGCTGCATGCCCTGGGGACAGTCCCTGATGAAGTGACTGGTACTGCCGCAACGGAAGCAAGAATACCCAGCTCCAGGCTGAGCTGGCTGCTGCTTCATCGGGGTCTTCTGCTGCTGTGACTGCTGTGGTGGAAAACGAGAACCACCCTGCTGAGGGGGGTTGACCACCCAGCGGCCAGACTGCCCTGCACGCTGCTGTCCCTGTGGAGGAACAATACGGAAGCGCTGCGGCTTACTGCCACTGGCAGAGACAGCAGGAGCCTTCCTCTTCTTGTCGGCTCTATGGGTCATAATGGCATCCTCCTGAGCGATAGCCACAGTGACCAAGTCAGCATAAGTGGCAGGCTTGATGTTGAGCAGCCTCTCCTGCAACTTGGTGCTGAGCCCCATACGGAACCTCTCCTTCTTCTTATCGTCACTGTCAGCATGATGACCAGCGTACTGACAAAGGTTGTTGAAGGCCTGGGCGTACTGATACACCGTGTGAGTGCCCTGAGTCAAGGTCAGGAACTCCCTCAACTTCCTCTCAACAAGACCCTTAGGAATGTGATGCGCCTTGAACGCATCCTTGAAGTTCTGCCAGGTAATCACAGTTTCGGCGGGGAGCATGCCACGATAAGTCTCCCACCAAACCAAAGCCGGGCCGCGAAGCTGCTGTGCGGCGAAAGTGACCTTGCGCTCTTCAGAGCAAGGGGCAGCCAGGATAGCAAACTTCGAATCGATAGCCCGAATCCACGCGTCAGCCTCCATAGGCTCAGTAGCTCTAGAGAACACCGGGGGCTGAGTTCCCAGAAAGTCCTCAAATCGAGCAACCTGAGCAGGCGGGGCATTACGGCCACTCTGACGCTGAGCACCGATGTTCATGTTCTGGGCCAACTGCTGCTGCTGCAATTGTATCTGCTGCTGCATAGTCCTCATGACCTCTGCGTGCATAGCCATCATCTGCTGCCAGTTTGGCAGCGGAGGGGCAGGTGGTGGCTGCTGCTCTGGCGGAACCTTCTGATCCGGGGCACTAGTTGAGCCTTGATTTGCCCCGAAACCATCCGGAGTCCGTCGGGTCGTAGGTCCTGCCATCTGCATGATTGAGTGTCCATTAATTTCATGAACCACCATTTGCTCTTAAGGAAACGACCGGCATGATTTAGAGACAATCTCAATGTTACAAAAGACGTGGCTTAAAAAGCGAAATTTCATAGAACGAGCAACTTCATTAATCCAAGGCATGACATGACATACAAAGAGATTATTCATCTTCAACTAGCTAAACTCCACGTGACACGGAAAAGCCATGCTGAAGAGTACCTAATCTCTAACTCAACGCTCTAGAAGTCATCCACGTCGTTCACCGAAGTACGGCTCACGGTGGGGGAAAGTGGTGGCTGAACTGGGGGTAACTCCTCGTCGTCCAGCTCGGACTTGGCATCGTCCTCTGCCTCATCCTCTGCCTCGTCCTCCTCGGGAACCTCCATATGAGCCTCCAACTCAACCATCTCGGCATTAGCCTCGTGCAACTCCTCCTGTGCCTCCTCAAGTGCATCCGTCAACACCTCCACCTGGTGAGCGCAGTGCTCCTTCTCCATGGTAAGCTCCGCAATGCGAGCCTGCAAATCCCGGATCTGAGTATCCTTGGCAGCCATGTCCAAGGAAGTGCAGATCCCGGCTATGTCCTTATCCGCGGACACTCTCACCATCGCATCGGCAAAGTCGAGCAGAGAATCCTGAGACATCTTGAGTAGCTCTGCCATGCGGATGCTAGCCTTCATCCAGCTAGCAAAGAAAGCAGGTGCGTTCCGAGGAAACTCCAGGAACAACTGCGGGGAAGCCAAGTAACGTGACAACCACTGAGGGTCATCTCTGCGGGCTGAAGGCAGGAAGCCAACCAAAGTGTTATCCACCAAGTCGTGGTGCTGTGAAGTGAACTGGTTTAGCCCTGCGAAAGCGGCCAGCTCCCAAGTGTCCGGAAAGCGGTGGCCATGCACCACAACACCCAGCCTAGGCCAGTCGGGGTGCTCGGGGTGCATCGGTGCCTCCATGCGGACACTGCACCGAGTCACACCACGCTCCGCATACTCTCTGCCAAAGTAAACCGACGGAGACGGGTAGCCAACCTCCTTCAGAATCTTCCAAAAGAGGGACGGGAACCCCTCCCAGCTGAGGCAGTCCTGGCACTCCACCTTCTCGTTCGCGCCAGCAAGGTGACTGGGAACGGCCATCTGAACAAAATTTCAGAGGTGAGTACCATGGGTCAAAAAGACCAAAAGAAGAAACTGGGAGAAAACTGAAGGTAAATAACGTGCTTAAGCTTTTAATTAAGGTCGTTTAAGCATTGATTTGATCGGTTGGGTTTTGACTTTCTTATGTTCATTATTATTCCGATTTTAGTTAAGAGATGCATGCAAGACCTAAACGTCCTCACATATTAAGTCAGACTTGACTTTCGGAGTTAGTGTCGGTGGCTAGGCATAGACGCGTCTCTCTCTAAAGGTCTAGTCGGACTCCTACTCGTAACTTTACGTACAAGTCAGAGGATTTGCGACGAAAGCCTTTTAAGGACTGGGTTTCATGGAAGAGCAAACATCAATCCTAAGTTAGACTATGCCACCTAACAAAGCGCAACCCTTACCCTTAAGGACTTCACGTTCTAGTTTTATCCTTAACGTTCCTATACGTTTCATTCTTTTTGCTTAGGCGCAATGGAAACGGGGTTTGGTAGATTTTATTTTAGAAAACATTGGTTAGGGTCTGATGCTTTCTTTGGAGTGTATGCACGTCGGCTCTGATACCAGCTGTAGCGATCTCACCCGAGAAATGGGCCCACTTAAGTATATTCCACCTTCCATTGGTGCTAATACACGAAAATGTTCCCAAGTGCGGATTCGACCGTCGAGTCAAGCTCGACCAACGGCTACTGAAGATCGTCCGTCCATACGCTCACTCGAAGGTGAGTTCCAAAGATCACATCATTCCACAATTCAAATTTCAACAAGTCTTAGAGTTATTACAACCAAATTGAAATGATAAATAGTTCGAGTTCATGCAGCGGAAAGTAAACGAGATACTAGCGGCGATCCATAGTATCGTCACGATGAAGTCAGCCGTGACGCTACTCCTCACGATCCTCGGGAGAGGTCGGCTCCCACTCGATGCTGTAACCAGGAGGAAGCTGGGAGGCCCAAGCCATAGAGGCAGCTACCTCCTGAGGGGTCGGTCCTGAAAATTTAAGCCACAAGCAAGGCTGAGTATACTAGTTATACTCAACAAGACTTACCCGACTGGTGATCACTACGTCACCGACTCCTAAAATGAGAGGCTGTTTGGCTAGTGGGGTTCTTTTGCCAAAAGCGACTAAGCTGATTGCTAGTGTATCCATTTTGATTTTAATTCTTTTAACCTATCCATTCTAGGTGAGCCTAGCTAAACAGTCAAGTTTTGCAATACAATTATTCCATACCAAGATTTCATCCTTCCAAGTTTCACTTCATAATATGTCATACATCGGTCAAGCAGTCTCATTAACCGCGAGAAGCGGACAGTTCGAACCGAATTTACTACCTGGCCAGGGGAAACCCACACATACGGAATGGTTGGAAATGCCAACACACCCCAATCCTTTCTCATCGATCCACAATTCGGAACCGGGTCCATTTCCTCAGGATAAAGGTTTACTGCTTCACTCACAGTCTCACGCATATATCCACAAGTGTACGGCAGGAGAAAACGAAGTTTCCAAGGAGAGATGGCTATCGGCCCTAGCTGCTTCAATCTGGTACCGGGACTTACCGGCCCCATAAGCCGTGCATATATGTGGTACGTTCAAACGCTTGACACAAAAGTACCACATGTTTCCAATTAAAACATCGATAGACGGGAATCTACAATCATCCGTCCATCATCTCTAGTGTTTCTGATATGAGTAGACATACAACTCCTATATCTCGCGAATGTCGGAAACACTCGACTTCTATCGGTCTTAAGCATAGCAACTATCGAACCTAGCATACTAGTGTTCAATCAACGGAACCTATGATCATGCAATCTAGGGTTTCATTCAACTCCTTGAAACTTAAATGCACAAACATATAATCAAATAAATCGCGTAAGTAAAGTTAGGTTATGCTCCGGGGCTTGCCTTCCGGCTCGAAGCGGTACTCCTGCTCGGGGCTCGGATCCACGTGCACCACGTTCACCTCGGACTCCTGGGCGATCTCCTCGGCAGCGGGGACTAGCTCGTAGACTCCGTCGGCGAGACCCGAATCTATACGAATGCATGAAATGCTTAAGTATCGAGATTTAAAAAGTTAGGGTTTGCTTAAATCTTGGTTAGTGAGTTGGAAAGGATAAACATTAATTATAAGTGAACATACCCTTTTCATTTTGAACCTTTACTTTGATTTTAGAGTTTTAGGTTTTTCTCTTTTCTTTTCTTTTTCTTCTCTTTTCCACTATTTAAGTCCTTTTTCTATTATTCAAAAGGTGAACTTAGGAATATTATTTTTAGGTGCCATTGGACCAGAGGCTTGCTCATGCCAAGGCAGGAGCCTAGCCCAAAATTTGGCTCAAGGTGATTTTTCTATAATTTATAAAAATTGTTCTTATCTTTTTGCCTAAAATCAAACTAAATTCCTACAAAAATAATTACAAGGTTTCTGTCCACACCACTTGGCACAGTGACTTGGGGTACCAAGAGTGATCTCTCTGCAAGTTTACATGTGGTATTGATTTATGGTTATTTTTGTGGAATTTCACCATGTTTAAACTACCAAAAATCCTTTAGCCATTTTCCAGTGTCCAAAAATTACCATTTTCATTTTTCTAAGGTTTCTCATGTATTGATTAAGTTTCTGTGTGAATGAGGTGATTTTTCACTGAGTAATTTATTTTCTGTGATTTATTTGCCAAAACAGCAGGGTATATGTTTGAAAAATCATAACCCTAAATCCACTGGAGATTTTTGTGCACCCTTTGCGCATTAAGCTAATGACAACCATACTAACAACATATCCCAAGCTCAGCTCCAGTGCATGTGTAGATTTTGAACTAGGATGAAAAGTGTCCAAACCGATTTGAATTTATATTTCAAAATATACAGCTCAACTGAGTGAGGTACAAAGGAAGAAGTTGGCCTTCTACATTCACTGGTCACTACAAAATTGGTTTGGCATTTTTATGATTTTTCTACGATTTTCTACGAATTTTTGAAGATCTCAGCGAATTAAACCTAAAATATAGAATCTATTTTACGCGAGGAACCCTGGAAGTTTTGAATCTCTTACAACGAGGTCCCTACATTTTGCGCTCGGCCCCCTGGAAAGAGGTTGAAGACGCAGTTAGGCCCTCGAGTTCGCCGGCGTGGTTACGCCGGCCAAACGGCGGCGAGACCGGGCAGGGGAAGTAGGGGGAAACGGAGAGGGGCTCACCGCGGTTCGTTTGAGCTAGGTCTCGAGGTCGGGGATGGCCGGAAACAGGGTCAGCGATGGCGGTGGCGGCTCGGCTTGCTCCGGCGAGCGGCGACCGGCGATGTCGGGGTCGGAGAGGGTCGGGGAAGAGGTCGGAGAGGGTCGGGGACGAGCTACGCCGGCGGCTGTGGTGGCGGAAACGGGTCGGGGATGGGTCGAGGAGTGGCAGTGGAGGATGGGGAAGCTCGTGAGAGCCTCGGTTTGGCCGGAGGAGCAGTGGAGAGGGCTGCCCACGAGAGCGAGCTCGGCGGCGGCTCTGCGGACTCCGGCGAAGGTTTTTCCGGCGTAGAAGAGAGGGGAACTGTTGCGGGCTTAAGTAGGAGCGAGAGGGGAGGAAGGGGATGCTCGGGAAGCACGGGATAGAGGCTGGGGCAACTCGGTGAGCTGTCGCGGCCGTGTTGGCGCCGTGCGCGGCGTCAGCGCGGCGCGCAGGCGTGCTGCACGCGGCAGGCGCGCGTGGGCGAGGCGAGAAGACAGGCCAGGGGCGTGCACCGTGGGCGGGGACATCCAACGGTGCCATTGGTCGGCTCAGGCGAGGCCGGACGGCGGCAGGAGCTGCCGGCGGCGAGCTCGGGCACGCGCGAGCGCGGCGTGAGCGACCCGTGAGCGGTGCAAAGGTCAACTGATTGGCATGGCTCAAATTCCAAAATTTTGAATGTGGCTCAAAAATCTTCCAACATGAAAGTTGTTTAGAATTTCATGAGACATGTCCCTGCACTGGAAATTTTGAGAAAAAGTTGATAATTTGGCCGTAATTCAAAAGGGGGTAAATCCCTGTTTTGAACTGAATTTTTGAAATTCGAGGGGCTAAATGGAAAAATTGGCCAAAGTGCCAATTGAGGCAAGGTTCAGGAATGTGAAGATGTACAACTTTGCTGTTTGGAGATTTTGATGTTCTGTGGTAAAATCTTGAGATTTGGCTAAGATTCCATTTCAGCTTTGAATTTGAATTGGAAATTTCAATTTCCAAGGTTTGGGTTTGAATTGTGAGATGCTTCCAGACATTTTTAGGTTATGGTTTGAAAAGGAAAGTTTCTTGGTTTGACTTATACTCCAACTTTCCTATTGGCACTTTTTCAAGTTTTTAGGAAGTTTTCAAAGTTTCTTTATTGCTCCATTTAATTGGTTTTTGATTCAAATTTGAAAATTTTTCCTCGATTTCTTTAATTTCTCTTTTGAATCATGCTTAGCTTAGCTTAATCCCTGTTTTAGTGTTAATTAACCACAGGGGTGTTACAAATACAACCCCGTCGTCACGGCCTTGATTGCAAGAACCGAACCGGTGACTGTGGGAGAGGCGTATGCTCAACTCCTCAGCTTCGAGCAACGCATGGAGCTGATCCACAGTGGCAACAACTCTCACTCCTCGGCCAACATGGCAAACCGAGGGCGCGGCCGTGGTCGTGGAAGCAGCAATGGAGGAGGTCGTGGCAATGGTGGTCATGGCAACTTCAATCGCGGTCGAGGACGTGGCAATAGCACGCCTCGGCAGAATTCCAGTGGAGGCAGCAAGAACAGCAACGCCGACACCAGGCCCAAGTGCCAACTATGCTTCAAGAGGGGCCACACAGTCATGGACTGTTGGCACAGGTACGATGAGAACTTTGTGCCTGACGAGAGGTTTGCAGGATCAGCTTCAGCAGCATATGGAGTCGACACCAATTGGTACACCGACACAGGTGCCACCGACCACATCACGGGAGACTTGGACAAGCTGACCATCAGGGACAGATACAAGGGGCACGAGCAAGTTCACACGGCCAGTGGTGCAGGTATGGAGATTAGTCATATTGGTCATTCGGTTGTTAAAACCCCTAGTCGTGATTTACTTCTTAACAATATTCTCTATGTTCCAAAGGCTAATAAAAACCTTGCATCTGTACACCGCTTGGCTACTGATAATTCTGCTTTTCTTGAGTTTCACCCCAATTTCTTTCTTATCAAGGACCAGGCCACGAAGAAAACTCTCCTTAAAGGACCATGCCGCAAGGGGCTTTATCCCCTTCCATCTACACCACCAATAAAGCAAGCCTATGGAGCTGTTCGACCGTCCCTAGAGCAGTGGCATAGTCATCTTGGTCATCCCTCCTCAACAATATTTGAGAAGGTTATCAGTAGTTTCAATCTCCCGTGTTTAGAGGAGTCCAATAAACAGTCGGTCTGTGATGCATGTCAAAAGGCCAAGAGCCATCGGCTGCCCTATTCTAGATCTCAAAGCATGTCATCTTGTCCCTTTGAACATGTTTACTCAGATGTTTGGGGCCCTGCTCCCACCTCCACAGGAGAAAAGTATTATGTTAGTTTTATTGATGATTACAACAAATTCACATGGATTTATGTTTTGAAATTTAAATCCGAAGTCTTTCAAAGGTTCCATGATTTTCAGAACCTTGTTGAACGTCAATTCAATAAGAAAATTCTTGCTATGCAAACCGACTGGGGAGGCGAGTACCAAAGTCTCAATTCCTTCTTTAACAAGATTGGCATTGAACATCATGTGTCATGCCCATACGCTCATCAGCAGAATGGTTCTGCCGACATCGTCATATAGTGGAAGTAGGCCTTTCACTACTTGCCCATGCATCTATGCCTTTGAAGTATTGGGCAGATGCGTTTATTTCTGCAGTATATCTCATAAACCGAATTCCCAGACGCATCCTACAATATAAGACACCCATTGAATGTCTATACAACAAGAAACCATACTACACAATCTTGCGCACCTTCGGGTGTGCATGCTGGCCTAACCTAAGACCATACAACTCACACAAGCTCCAATGTCGTTCCATTAGATGTACCTTTTTGGGCTACAGTCCAAATCACAAAGGGTTTAAGTATCTTGATCCCTCCTCAGGCCAGGTTTACATATCTCGTGATGTAGTCTTTGATGAATCTATTTTTCCCTTCACTTCCCTTCATGAAAATGCTGGCTGACGTTTACAACAAGAGATTAATCTCTTACCCCTATCCCTAGTTAATCCAAGCACTTTTGGCACTAGGGGTTCTCAACCGGATGAACATATGGCTAATTCTCCTAATTGTTCTAACAATTCTGGTGAAGAAACGGATGAATTTCAGGGTATTCCAGCATGTGATATGGACGCTACATCAGGACAAGTGGGTGCACTTGTCCTGAACACGATGACGATCCCCCTGCGCCGAACCTGATCGGATCCGACTCGGGATCGGCGTCTGCAGCACCTGGTGCAGGTTCAGCAGCCGCACGGGTGACGTCGAGCGAACCCGTGTGTGCCACGCACGCGCTGCCCACAGCCCACGCGTCTTCACCCGGTTCGCCCTCGCCAACAGGGGAATCAGCAGGGGAATCAGGCGATGTCGGGGGCTCAGGCGATGTCGGGGGAGGATCTTCTGCGCCTAGATCTCCGGCTGTGTCTCTCCAACGACCTGTGACACGTCTACAAAGAGGTATTCGTAAGGAAAAACAGTATACGGATGGTACGGTTAAATACAGTTTATTTACACATACTAGGGAACCTCAAAATTTAGAGGAGGCATTAGGGGATGTCAATTGGAAAAATGCCATGGATGCTGAGTATTTAGCTTTACAAAAGAACAATACTTGGCACCTTGTACCGCCACAAAAAGGATCAAACATTATTGATTGTAAATGTGTTTACAAAATTAAAAGGAAGCAAGATGGGAGTCTCGATAGATATAAGGCTCGCTTGGTAGCTAAAGGTTTTAAGCAAAGGTATGGGATTGACTATGAAGATACCTTCAGTCCAGTTGTCAAGGCAGCAACTATTAGAATTGTTCTATCAATAGCAGTGTCCAGGGGTTGGGTGCTCCGTCAACTAGATATTCAGAATGCATTCTTACATGGTGTTCTTGAAGAAGATGTGTATATGAGACAACCACTTGGGTATGAAAACAAGTCTGCTCCTAACTATGTTTGCAAGTTAGATAAAGCTCTACATGGCTTAAAACAAGCTCCACGAGCATGGTTTGCTCGACTGAGTAAAAATTTGATTGATCTAGGATTCAAGGGATCCAAGGGAGACACTTCTCTTTTCTTCTATAGTCGAGGCAATGTGACCATGTTTCTTCTTATTTATGTCGATGATATAATTGTAGCCAGCTCTAGTCAGGAAGCTGTCACGGCTCTACTACTCGACCTGCAAAAAGATTTTGTGCCAAAGGACTTGGGGAAACTACATTATTTTCTGGGTATTGAGGTAACCAAGGAGTCAGATGGCGGTATTCTTTTGTCACAAGAGAAATATGTGAATGATCTTCTGAAGAAAGTAAACATGGCGCATTGTAAACCTGTAAGTTCTCCTTTGTCTACATAAAGGTTCATTACTTGGTCAGAATGATGCCACTAGATATAGAAGTATAGTAGGTGCATTGCAATATCTGACTTTGACAAGACCAGATATTTCGTTCCCAGTGAACAAAGTTTGTCAATATTTACATGCTCCTACTACTGAACACTGGGCTGCGGTGAAAAGAATCCTAAGATATTTGAAGTCGTGTACACGGTTAGGACTCAAGTTGAGCAAGTCTGTGTCTATGTTGGTAAGTGCATACTCTCTGATGCAGACTAGGCTGGAGACCTAGATGATAGGAAATCAACAGGTGGATTTGCAGTATTTTTAGGAAGTAATCTAGTCTCCTGGAAAGCTAAGGAACAAGACACAGTGTCTCGATCAAGTACAGAGTCTGAATATAAAGCTCTTGCTAATGCTACTGCAGAGGTCATGTGGGTACAAACTTTACTCAAAGAACTTGGTGTTCCAAGTCCACCGACAGCTCGGCTATGGTGTGATAATATGGGAGCAAAATATTTGGCTTCTAATCTAGTTTTTCATGCTAGGACAAAACATATTGAGGTTGATTTTCACTTTGTTAGAGAACGAGTGAATAAAAATCTTTTGCAGATTGATTTTGTGCCTACGGGTGATCAAGTGGCAGATGGGTTTACTAAAGCCTTGTCTGTTCGTCAGCTAGAAAATTTCAAGCACAATCTCAACCTAAAGAAGTTGTGATTGAGGGGGAGTGTTAGACAACAAAGTCTGTAACAAACCGAGTATATCAGATGAGGTTGTTGCCATAGTTGTAGAATTATCTAAAGGTGTACCTAGGAGTTGTTGTAACTATAGGATTACACGGCAACAACCTCACAAGCATATCTCGGATCATCTTGTAAGCCAAGGTAGAGGCTGTTTCTACCCCCTATAAACATGAAGGCGTCGACCCAAGATAGGGCAACGACGATTACCCAAACCACCTTCCAGCACCTCTGATTTTCACAGTAATGAGGAATTTGTCCTTGGCTATGTTATTTCAAGCAATTGGATTGGCATGGCTTTGCTTCTTGCTTCTACAGGACTGGCATGAAAAGAAAAGAGGTTCTCTGATGTAAGTTTTTCGAACAATAAAGTTATAAACATTAAAGTTGGTTAACAATGTGTGGAAGTGGAACATACTAGATTGTGAGATTTCTGTCTTTTGGTAAACACTATTTGAATCATCCAGATCTATCAATTAGTGAATGGGAAAAGAATGAATAACACATTTACATTAGTGGTTAAGCAATTTCTAGGAAACAATCCGATTCTGGTATAGCCATTCCAACACTGTTCCATCAGGGCATCAGGAAATGATGAATAACATTAAAGCATTGTTATGCAGGCGTTCAAGCTCTCTGTCATCTGGAGACAAGTAGCCAATGGCAATCAGTATCCACACAATTTTCAGATTCAGGTCCTAGTTTGAATGGATGATTTTTCCCGTAATCTCTTCCTCTAAAATCACGTAAATGATATCCATATGAACTTCACCAGTGCTATTTTTAAATTCTGGTTGAGGTTATGTAATCCTGACATGTATTTGGCCACAAGTCATTACACGTTGGCATTGAATAAACTATGAAGTATGAACAATAACTGAGATTGTAGAGGCTGATTGGGTGCAATGGATTATGTCTAAATAAATGCTGAGATAACTTGGGAAACGAGAGGGATTCAACTTAACCCTGTGAATGTATAAATTTTATTGCATCATATGACCAACATCGTGCTCTATCTAGTTCAAACCATACGTCAAACAGCCGCGTGCAACTCTAAAGCGGACATAATCCACTAACACAATCAGGTAATCACGCCCATGTTACGAGAATGAACAGAAATCCCCGAATGCGCGCGAGTAAACATCAAACATGAAACAACAATGAGCTACCCGCAAAACCAAACAGGCAAACAGGACAAGCAAAAAAGCTACTAGTAGCATGTGAATGCCAAAAAGTCCTGGGGGTCGTTACGTACCGAGCCTCGAGCCCTCGAGGACAAACCACGTCACAGGTCTGGCCGCTGCGCTTCCCGAATCCCGTACGTCGCCTAGTTCTCCAGCGTGGAACGTGGGCGTGATCGGCGGCCAGTCGCCGCCGGCGAGCTAGCTCGTGGTGGTGTGGGGCCCTCGGGCGCCTTGCGATCGTGTGCCTGGTTTGAGCGGAAAAGAAAATTCAAAAGGCTATAGCAAGTGGGCTAGGTCTAGCTGTATTTGGATTGGGGCAGATGCTATCATAATTTGGGCTGAGTGCAATTTTGTGCTCGAGTAACGAAAAAAGCAGCCCAAAAGGCCGAAAGAGACGGTGTGGTGGTCTTCTGTGCTTCTGGGCGAGAACGCATCGCTTTCGGCCCAATAATCCCTTTGCCTTCCCCTTAACAATGCTACTCCTACTACATAAATGTTCAAAATCCTTGCTATTACTTCCGTCTGATTCTAGAGGGTCAAGCCGTGTGAAAAAAATAGAGTTGCCGAAATTTAGAAGTAACCGTGTTTTTCTAGAGTGAACTACTCCATCCATTCTAAATTGTATATATACTACCAACAACTTTATGCATCTAAATAGGCCAAAATTATCTACAATTAAATGAAAGTCCTAAACACGTGGAAACAGAGTAGCTCTTCACTTATCGACAATAGATGTTTCTACTATCTTTGCCTAATAACCTTTTTATCCAGGCTTGGGATTGACCTACGATTACGATGGATCACGAAATGGAACGAAAACAACAGAGACCGCTGCATTCTAGTGTGCGGCCGACGACGCATTGAAGCATGCATCTACCACTGCCAGCACGTCAAGGGTGGATCGCAATCGCCGTCGCTGCTTTGGACTTTTTTTCCGTTAGGGGCATCGCCCGAATTTCATTATCGAAATAACGAAATTACAAAGTCTAGAGGCCAAAGCTGCAGCAGCCAGTGTGCGTTTACATGGTTCAAACTTCCAGGAAGTCATTGCACCTCACAAAGAAAAGATAGCAACGAACACAAAATACTAAAACATTTGCAAAGGCAGCTAAGCTCGGGTGTGGTGGTTGGCAGCCAGGTGTCGAGGAGGTCATCTCTATCTTGCTCAGGGTGTCGACTTCAGTGTAGCAACACCATCCCATTGTCAGCTGGAGGAGATTGCTGGGGGTGGAACTGCAGCGCCGTCTTCTTGAGGGCTTGTTGAAGATCTGCCCAATATGATACAAATGAGCTGACTATACAAATGATCTCAGTAGGAGATCTAATTTTCTTATTCTCAAAACAGTTATTATTTCTTGCTTTCCAAATGGACCAAACAACAGCTGCAAGTCCCACCATGTGAAACTTTCCCCCTCCTGGAAGAAAAGATGTCATCCAGACCCACACTTGGTCAAAGGAACAGGGGCGACAGGGAGCCCCAATTACTAGAGCAATTAGACTCCACACATACTTGGCTAGTGGACACTCAAAGAAAAGATGTAGAATGAATTCTTTCTCAGAGCAGAATCTGCATCTGTAGTCTCCTTTCCAATTGCGTCTTTCCAGGTTATCTTTAGTCAAGATGGCGTTATGCTCAATTAGCCACATGAAAACCTTGATCTAGAGGGATCTTGGCTTTCCAAATTCTCTTGTATGGGCAATTTGTTGAACCATTATGTAGTTGTTTGTAAAGGGATTTTACTGAAAATTTACCACTCTTGATCTTTAGTCGCTGCTTTGGACTTGGAGGCGCTCGAACGAGGTTGGAAGACCGGCGTGCGTGACGACGAGTCACTTGCCGCGCCTAGCTGGCTACTCGTTCTCGGCTTCTCGCTCTCATGTGACTGTGAGCAACGTCACCGCGTGGCGCGACAGTTCGTCTCGTCTCGTCCTCGTCTCCCCTCTGCCTCGGTGGGACAGGAGGAGGGCCACCTGAGCTGTCCGGGGCCCGCGTGCATTTATGATGGGTCCCACGGTGTCAGTGTCATCAAGCCGAGTCAAGTCAAACGAGGAGGCCCACACGAGTCAACCCTCGCGGCCACATCCCATCCAATCTCACCAGTCACCACTCACCACAACACCCCGTCCCACCTCCTCTTCAATGCCGCGGCTGCGAACGAACCGTCTCCCACGCCTCCGGCCAGACCCGGACCAGCGCCACGCCCCGGCCCCGGCCACCAAGCGCTCGCCATGGCCATGGACGCGCACCACCACCACCACCGCCTGCCCTCCTACCTCGCTGCCGCCCTCTTCCTCGCGTTCGCCCTCGCGCCGCTCGCCGCCGGGGACCCCCTGGGCCCGCTCTGCGGCACAAGCGGCAACTACACCCTGAACGACACGTACCAGGGCAACATCCAGCGCCTCGCCGCCACGCTCCCCAAGAACACCTCCTCCTCCCAGATGCTCTTCGCCAAGGCCCAGCTCGGCGCCGCCCCGAACATCGTCTACGCGCTCGCGCTCTGCCGCGGCGACACCAACGCCTCGGCCTGCGGGAGCTGCGTCGCGACGGCGTTCTCCGACGCGCAGCAGCTCTGCGCCTACAACAAGGACGCCACCATCTTCTACGACCTCTGCCTCCTCCGCTACTCCAACCAGGACTTCCTCGGACTCCACCACCAGCAGCAACACCGTGCTCATACTCATGAACTCCCAGAACGTCACCACGCCGTTCAAGGTGTTCGACGACGCCGTGGCGACCCTCCTCAACGCCACCTCCGACTACGCGGCGGACAACTCGTCCAGGAGGTTCGGCACGGCGGTGGAAGCGTTCCGGAACTTCGACAGCAAGAATCCGACGATCTACGGCTTGGCGCAGTGCACGCCGGACATGTCGCCGGCCGACTGCGGAGCTGCCTCTCGGGAATTATTAAGATGGGGCCCAAGTTATTTCAACCGGGAAGCAGGGTGGTCGGAATTCTTGGTCTGCGCTGCAACTACAGGTATGAGCAGTACTCCTTCTTCTCCAGCACACCGCTGCTTCAGCTGCCGGATCCTGCCGTGGAGGGCCCGGCTCCCGCGCCAGCGCCGCCAGCGCCAGTGATTGGGACGCCGCCGACATCCGGAGGAGGTGAGTTTGCGGATTAAAATGTCTTATTTCGCATTCATGCGCATGATTCACTCTCTGCAGTACAGGACATTTAGCAAACTGATTGGGGGAAAACACAAAGCAGTGAGAATTCCTGATGAATTCTAAAGAAGGACCAAGTTCCAATCCACTTGCACAACATAATGATTCTAACAATTCACCTGACTTTGATTCACCTGAGTATGTGACTTAGAAGAACGGTGTTAGTTCCACACTTGACCAAACTATAGTACGAAACAAATATAGAGTGTAGTATACCAATAACAACTGACGAGTGTCAACATCAGAGAAGGGCTTTCTTCTGTGTCAGTTTTATATTTGATTAAAAAACATCGCGAACAGAATTGGTCTTCGGACGAGACGACGACGAGTGGACCAAAGGAAAAAATCAAGTATCAGTAAGCGAAGACCAAATTGCGTATGCGTGTCTGCTAGGCTTTCTAATTTTCTCTGTCTGATCTTGATTTCTATGCCAGTCCGTACAGCTATCTGGTGCTTGACTGGGGAACATGGAAGTTTCACATGTGCCCGCGGTTCCTCAGTCCTGACCAGTTCAGCATCCTGGCTGAATGAAAGGTCTAGTTGGTAGTTGGATCATTCTTCCATGCTTAGGGGTTAGCTCGTAAGCAGTAGGAAAAAATACATGTAAATGAATTTCGCTTATCATCTGATTGAGGTTAACATCAGCTAGAAACACTTATTACACTGCTTTTTTACTGGACAATTCATGCAAAACATGCATGAGCATGGCCATGAATTCGTGCCATGTATCGCAGAAAGATTTTTTTACTGGACAATTCATGCAAAACATGCATGAGCATTCATGCTGTACTCGCCTATGTTCAGGCTCTTAGATAAGCAGCCCGATAAACTATGCATAACCTGTAGCAAAATTAAACAATAAATCTATTAATAATTTTCTCCTTTTTGTAGTTT
>JACEFO010001110.1:0-27964 GCA_015342445.1 Digitaria exilis
ATCTGTATCTTTTAATATGAAAGATGGCTCTCAAATAAGATTTTGGGAGGATACATGGTGTGGATCGAGGCCTTCCGTGATAACCCCAACTTATACCATGTTGTTATGACCACAAATTCAGGGCTCAGGTTATAGAAATACGCCTTACACCTTTCTTTTAGGCGTTCGTTAGTAGGGGTGAAACTTACTGAGTATAATGACCTCATGGCCAAATAGGAGGCTTTAGTCTATCGGATGAAAGGATACTGTATCCTGGGATTTACATAGAACAGGTCAATTTTCCACTCGTTCTATGTACCTTAAACTTATACCATGATACTCCTTTTCGATATAAATTGATATGGAAGCTAAAATTGCCTCTAAAGATTAAGATTTTCCTCTGGTACTAGCTAGAGGTGTCATTTTAACAAAGGACAATCTAGCAAAAAGGAACTGGTCTGGTAGTCAAAATTGTTGTTTTGTAACTCAATGAGACAATTCAACATCTCCTTTTTTTGATTGCCATTATGCCTAGAAAAATAAAGGAGAACAGTTCATACGGCCACAAGTCTTAACCCACCTAGATCTATAAACCATAAGGTGGGCGATTGGCTCTCCACTTTGATAGGTGGAAGCCGTGTTGATATATTCTAGGTGGGTGCAGCGCCCATGTGTTGGGCGATCTGGCGCTGCAGAAATGATATATGTTTTATAATGTTAAGTATACATCGTTTTTGCAGGCTTTATTCAGAGGAGCAGCTTATTGGCTGAGGTATGGTCGCTACTGCAGCCTGAGGAGACTAGAGGATGCATTCGGGAGCAAGTTGTAGCTCTTGAGACGACTGCACTAGAATTTATGCTTCCATGGATGCGTTTAATAATAGACTCGATCCTCTTAATTTATCGTTTTATTTGTGTTCCTTGTGTCAGTCTGTGAGTGACTTCTCTTCTAATAATTATACAAAAACCGGGTTGCGTGAATATGCAGAGGCCGAAACTCGTTTCATTATTAAAAAAAAAATGAGCCTATGAGGTATTGAGGTGTGCAATGCTGCATATGTATCTACAATCTTTTTCAAGATTATTGTATATGTCCACCTGCTTCTATGATAGATCATGAGGTTTACGAAATCTCATTCGAGCATTCAAGCATACACAATTTAAAATGATCAAATAAAATGAAGTCCTATGAACATCATTTGTCTGAGAGAACATCCATTCGCTATTGCATTTACTGTTGTCTGGCGCTGAAGTTCAGAAAAAAAAAAAAACAACCTCCAAGTTGTGAACATTTTAATCACTAGGTGAGAGAGAGGTTGAATTCCTGCATTATGTAAGACGAATAGAGTAAATATACATTTTGATCCGTGCACCCCCAAGTAAGAGAATTTAAAAGTTTTTAGGGTGTCTGGTGTCGCTGTTATATAATAAAGTTGAACTTATTGACTAGCTATTACACTTGGGTTGAAATATTTAGCATTTTGTATTGTTAGACCATCTAGAACTTTAACTATCTATTTCTAGAAGATAAGTTGTATTCCAGAAATTTAATATGAATCTTGTAGGAAGTAGTTTAACTCAGGATGAGAGATATAGGAGATTCTTGTGTTTTAGGTGGGGCCTTACATCATAGTGCCTCTTTTCCGGCTGCGCCATTCCTGAAGTAGCAAGAAAAAAAGCCAAGCGAATCCAATTGCTTGAAATATTAATCCCGAAGCCAAGGCTCCTGTCAGTATGTTCCGTTCTGAAATGGGATACACAAAAACCTCAATTTAGGGTGCGTTTAGTTTAGAAAATTTTTCCAAAAAAATACTATTCATCCAACTTTTTCCTATTCATCCCATCCCTCCTACTCACAGAACACTATTCATCTACAGTGTTTTTCGGGTCTACAGTGTATTTTCGAGAAATCTTTCCCAAACTAACACACCCTTAATAAAGCAATATAAGTGAACAAATTTTCTTGAATTACAGGTTCGATTTAAAACAATCAGTTTACAATACAATGATACGTTTGGTCACAGAGCAACAAAGAAAACTAACTCATGTTTTCTCTAGATAGTAAATACTGTAGTGGGACAGTACAAGCCTCCAAATTTAGAATTACACATTAGACCATGTTCAGATTCCCAACTATTCACTATTCATTCCAACTTTTCACTATTCATTCCAACTTTTCACTATTCCTCCTCACAAAACACGTTTCCCAGCGAATGCTACAGTGTTTTTCTTATGCTACAGTGTTTTTTCCTACAATCTAAACACACCCTTACACAAACATTAGCTATCCTGCATACTTTTGTGTGACAGACTGACAGTACAATCATCCAAATTTAGAATTTATATTTTGGTAAGCTGTTGGGAATTGAAAAACCGGCAAGGTTTCCGTACACTCACCGCGGATGATACCACCGGTCCCCAAGACGCGGCCGGTGGCCAAGATGCGGTACTCCCCAAGTTCGAGAGTGCAGTTGCGACTGGAAAAGAAGGCCTCCCTGTGGTACGGGCACCCTCTGTCCAGCTCGAGCAAGGCACCGGCGAGGCAGGCGGAGCAAGAGGACTCGCCGCCGGAGTCAACGCCGTGGCGGCGGAGCCGGCAGAAGAAAGAGGCCTGCGGCCGGTTCGGCCAGTACCCGACGGCGCGTTGCGTGTAGTACGGACGGTCGCGGGCGGCCGATTCGGCCAGGAGGAGGCCGGTGAGGCGGCGGCGGTTGGCTTCGAATGTGCTGTTCGCCGTGTAGACGCCGACGCCGACGCACTGCGAAAACGTCCCGGCGGGGACGACACGCATCATGGCGACGACGGCGGTGGGAGGCAGAGACACGGCTAGGAGGAAGACGAGTAGGGGGGAAAGGAGCGAGGATTTCTTCATGGTGGTGGTGGCTAATAGCAAACCTTCTCAAATCAAAGCGAAGGTGCTGTGCTGTCTTGTGCAGCATATGAGAAGATGGTTGCTAATTGCCACCGGCGAGTGGGGGTGTAGCGTAGCAACCAGCATGTGGCGCGGCCGGTGGACGGACGGCGACTTTGACCACCGAACTGATCCGATCGTCTTTGGTGGGCTGCCTTTATCCGCATTGTATTTTTTTTTTCTTTCAGCAACGTGCTTACTAATCGCTGTAATAACTTGTGTATGTTCTGGCCGAGCATAATGTACAGTTAAATACTTCCATCAATCTGGCCGGTAAGGAGGCGGCATGAATAAGTTGTGGGCAGCTGAACCCATTTCGCATTTTTAAGAAGGCAAGATTTTTTCTTTTTTAACAAACAGGCATGAAAGTGTACCTATTTCATCGACAGAGCAGAAGAGTATAGACCCAAAAACTTCGGGTTACATCAACGCGTAGATCTACTCTCCCAAAATACCGGACTCTAGACGTCTGGACCCTGCCGAGGCAGCGGCCGCGTTTTTAATTTTCGCTACTAGAGTTATTGTCCAATGTTCCTTCCTTTGGAAGATTCTTATGTTCCTCTCCTTCTAGATTTTCTAAATGAGTCCTAATGGCCTAAACAAATCTGACAGACCACCCTATGGGCCGGCCCAAGTATAAGACTTGACGTACAAGACAAGGATTAGTTCTAGTCGGTTAGGATAGGCTGTATTAGGAAACTAGAGATTAACCTGTAAAAGTCTCATGTTCCTATACGGTTTCTATGTAACGCTGTCATCCGACATATATAAGCGGAGACAGGGACCCCCCTAAAAACACCAGATCAATATAAGATACATCATACAGGACATAGGGTATTACGCATATTGTGGACTTAACCTGTCTAAATCGTCTTTTGTCACCTTCAATTCTAGATTCTCGACGATTTATGCTGACAAGGTTCTCGAGGGGAGACATCAGATGACAAGCATTACTAAGGTGCACGCGGTCTTCCTCGGGAACATGGCGTTGTAGTAACTAGGATGGGTGGCGCGCTTCACCGCGCCCGTATAGGTACGCATCTATATATAGCTGTCTATTTATTCATACGTTGTTGTGGTAATCTTGTAGATACTGTCCGTTAATCAATTGGTTCTGTTATTTAGAATTGTTTTGCAGATTATGCTACTGCTAACCACAATCCATAACAGCTCTAACACATGCCTATCGTCCTCATGTATGACAGTATAGAGACACTATTAATAAAAGTGAAGACAATAATGTGGATAGTCTCCAGATACCCAGAGAGTACATGTGGTGAAAGATGACATTGAAATTAGGGTTACAATCATAAGGATAAGCGGTACGAACAAAGTATTCATGAATCATGAGCTTTATTCGAAAAGCATAAGGCAAAACATTTCTGAAATTTGGGTCTAGTGTAGCACTACAGAGGCTTCCAATCCAATAATATATGAGTAGATGGTATAGTCTTCCAGTTTGCAAAATTCTGACTACCAGATATCACAGATGAATATGAGAGCAGTAGCTAGTAATTTTACAGGCACATCAATTAATAATAAATAATAATGATGTTACCAACAATTTTGACTGAGTTAAGAAGCTATGGGCCTGCTCGGTAGCGCTGCCTGCGGCTCCCTGCAGGTGCAGCTGCTGTTGCCGCTGCCGCTACACGGCCCTGTTGTACGGGTTGACAATCAATAGCAAACAGCAAACAACCAATAGGAGACCTGCACAACAAATAGCTGAACGACCGAACGGTTTGTCTGCACAGCAGCAACTGCAGCCGTAGAAAATCTCAAGTATGGTTATGGTAAGCATATGTTGTGTGGCCCTCGTGTCAAGAAAACTATCCCACGTGGAAAATAAACTTAACTATAGATTTGTATTAGGAAATTAAAGTGTATATAGGCCTCTACAGATCTTTTCTTACCACCACTAATCTGTCTTAGGAAAGCTAGAATTGCACTTTTTATGGGACGAAGGGTGTACCAACTAACCTCTTTTTTATTTAGGTCTTGTTTAGTTCGCCAACTTTCCAGTCACATCGAGTCACATCTTCTCTCACAGATACGTCTACCAATGCACTATTCACACCTCCAACGTTCCACCAACTTCCTCGTCTAAACCAGACTTAATCACCCAACCACCCTACTACGTACTCTCTCACACACTTTTTTTCCTTCTTTTTTTTCTATTTTCTATTCTTTTTCTCTCTTGTTTTCCTTTTCTTCTCTTTTCCCTTTTCTTTTTTTCACCCTTTTCTCCCAGCCTCTCGATCTTTCTCGTATATGCTCTGGTTCGCACAGAATATCCTCTTCTCATCTCGTTCTCTTCGTCAGGCGCAGAGGCCCCATCTCCCTTCGCCGGCTCCTTTTCTCCATGCGACACCTCGTCTACCCGACGATGGCACGGCTTGCTGCTGCTGCTAGAGCCACTGAGCCAGGCAGTCCTCTCTCTTGCCGTCCTGCTCTCGTCCGTGCGCAAGGACGGGTGCCAAGGCTAGCTGGGGAGGTCCGTGCGCAAGGAGCCGCAAGCAGGGGAGGTCCGTGCGCAGGGGCAGGTGCCAAGGCTAGCAGTCGGCCTTGAGCTCGACGGTGGCCTGCCCCAGATCCTGGTGGCCTACCTCCCCGTCCTGCTCTGTCACGTCGTGCACGATTTCGCCGCGCCGTGCTCGTTTCTCCCACCTCTGCGTGGCGCTGCTCCAGCTGCGGGCAGTCGGCGTCACCCCCAGCAGGCATGGAGGTGCTGGTGGCAGTCGTCGCCCAGGTGCGGTTGTCGTCGCCTCCTTCTTGTCGCCTTCCTTCGCTGTCGGCCAGCCTCGAGCTCGCTGCTCCATCCGTGCATGCTCGCGCCACTGCAGCCCGCGGGGAGGAGAAGGGGTCGATGGCGAGCTCAAGAAGCGGTTGTGCTGCTATCCACCGCACCCTCTTCTCTGAAAATTCCATCGGTCGAAAATCCCCAGCACCGACGGCCCTGCGCATCCCTCCCCTCGGCAGATCCACTCGCTATCGGCCATCTCCATCTCTCTCCCCCTGTACTCTGATCTCCCCGTCCATATATGGATCGAGCAGGATCGGGCTGTTGCCCCCTGCTCTCTCTGCGGATGCTGCGGTGGTGTGGGACGCGAGGTGTGGAGGCCTGAAGAGGAGGCGGAGCTCCGGTGGCGCAGTTGCTAGCCAAGCTCTGCCACGGCTTGCTGTGCGTGCGGAGCACGAGGAGGTGCCGCAGCAGGCGAAGGTGCTCGTGCTACCGCCGGATGAAGCTCTCGGCGAGCCGGAGCAGCTTGTCAGGTGCCGCCCCAGCTTCGGGCGCGGGCTGGCAGGAGCGGCAGCGACCGCGCGGGTGCTGCTGCTGCTTCTCCTCAACGGCGACGCGAGGATGCTGGCCGGCATGGCCTCCTCCCGTTGCTCTCTCTTCGCCGTGGCTTTGATTGCTGCTAGCTTTGATTTGGTTTCGATTTGTTTGATTTCCCTTCTCTGTCTGCTCCGCTCTGTCCGTCATGGCGATTGCTGGATTTGGCTTCGATTTGTCTTTGATTTGGCTTCGATTTGTTCGATTCCTCTTCTATGTCTGCTTTCTTTCTCTCCCTTTGTTCTCTTTCTCAGTCGTCGGCAAAGCAAATCCATCCATTGAGGTTGCCTTCTTTGCTGCTGGGGCGGGGAGGACGACGAAGCCGGAGGCGATGAGCGACGGCGCGGAAGCACGGCCGGAAGCCGATATCTTCTGTGCACACCAACGACGCACCTGGCTGGGCCGACGTGTTTTTTTTCTTGCCTGGGCCCACGTGTTTTTTCTGCCTGGGCCCATATTTTTTTCTTTGCCCTTATCTACCATGAGCCGATGGCCGCCACTTGACGTGGAGGACACGCGTCGCGTGGGGTCCGCGGAGCATCGAGCTAAGAAGGTACATATATATATTCCCTCCCATCATTCTTTTTTGCGTTGATAGTTTTCCCCTCACAGCTAATGTATCTCTGTATTCCAGATTCCGTCATGGGTCAATCAGAGGTAATAGGACAATCAATAATTTGTCCATTGATGGATCAGTTTGTGGCACATATATTTCATTATTGCATTGTTTGTTTTGTTAATTTTTGTCTAAAAGATATCATATAGAGAATGTACATTTTATGTACTATACCACTTAATTGTAAGAAAAAGAGGTTTTTTTACTATTTCATCGCACAATAATACTTACGTTCTTCCATTAACTATTTTTGTTTGGCTTATTTGTTCTGATTTTTACATTGTTATTATCTTGTCGAATGCTTAGTTTATTACACTATAACTTAGTTGCCACAGTAACAAAGCATGCTCACGAATGTAGATGTGCGTATATAGTGGGTCAATTTGACTAGTGTTACCGAGTCGGAAAGCCCCAGGCGCAGGTACTCCGTATTGCCCAATGGCACTTGGCAAGCAAGCCGCAATTAAGTTGGTTATGTACTTGATACAAATAGATCGGTGTGCAAACCGATCAACCTCAGCGAGATTCGCCGTCCCTTCGCTCAAGCTGCGAATCAGTGGGCAGGGGCGAGATTAAACCATGGCCGAAGGGCAGGCTGACATCGCCGGCGCGTGTCCCGGTGGCGGCGGCGGGTGGACCGCATCAGCGGCCTCCCTGACCACCTCCTCCACAGCATCCTCCTCCTCATCCCGGGCGGCACCGCCGCCGACGCCGCGCGCACCAGCGTCCTCTCCCGCCGCTGGCGCCACGTCTGGGCCCACCTGCCAGAGCTCGCCCTCCGCTACCGGGAGGCCTCGTACGCGCGGGCGCACCGCCACGTCGACGCCGCCCTGGCCGCCTACGCCGCGCCGACCGTCCGCCGCCTCGAGATCACCGTGCCCTACGGCTCTCCCCACCTCACCGCCGGCCGCCTCTCCTCGTGGCTGCGCTTCGCCGCGCTTCGCCTGGCGGGCGGCGGCGCCCTCCGGCTCTCGGCGCCGCACGACGTACCGGACGGGGACACGGAGGAGCTCCTGCTCCCCGTCTGGGAGACGGTCACGTCCATCAGCCTCGACTTCTTGTTCTCGAGCCGCACGCTGCGGTTCCGGCTGCTCCCCGGCGGCGCGGCGGCGTTCACGGCGCTAGCCTTCCTCAAGATACGCAACGCGCGCGTGGGCGGCCGCGAGCTGGAACACGTGCTGTCCTCGCGCTGCCCGGGCCTGACGGAGCTCGTCCTGGAGCGCGTCAGCCTGCGGGAGGGAGATGATGACGTGGTCCTCTCCATCCGCTCGGCCTCGCTGCAGCGGCTCCAGATGGACAGCGGCGATTTCGCCGGCCTACTCCGGGTCGCCACGCCGGAGCTCCAGGTGTTGACGCTACACTGCATCCACGGCGACGCTTACATCGCCGCCCCAAAGCTTTCCGAGCTTTATTGGGGCGAGCCATTCTACGATCCGAGTCGTCACCGTTTTGCAGAGACGACCGCACGCCATCTCCGGCGGATGATGGTCGCGACGGGCTCTCCAACGATGGCACTCATGGAGCGGTTCGACATCGTCGGCGAATTAGATATGACTCTCTACGTACGACAGGTATGATAGCGTGTTTGTCTGTGCCTCTGCTCGCACGACAACGTTCACCACCTTGTTTAATAAACAAAAAAAAAGAGAGATTTACGCACCGTAGAGGAAGGACGGGATTGGAGGTCACCGCCGGTGGTGGGGTTAGGGGTTTCGGGGTTGGATCTGGATGGGCTTACTTTGGTTGACGGCTGTAGAGGAAACTTCGGGGCGGCTCATGGATCGGCGATGGTGGTGAGAGAGACGACGATGGAGCGAAGACAGCGGGGCGTTGCCGAAGCAGGCAGCAGGGGCTTCCGGCACAATCGATTTGTGTCGGCGGCGGCACAATCGGTGGCAACCACCAGAGCCAAGAGGGAGGTGGCGGCAGCGGGGCGTTCGGTCCCCGATGGGTTCGTGTTAGGCGGCGACGGCAGGCAGATGCGACACGAGAGGCCGGCTCAAATGGATTAGCGGTGGGCGGCAATGGAGGGAGGTGATAGAGGCTATGGTGGCTGCCGGAGCTGGTGGAGGTGGAGGCGTCACTGCGGGGTTATAAGATGGCTCTTGAAGATGTGGCTGGTAAGATGAGGGATGAAGAGGAACCTAGATGCTAGTTACTCCCTTAATCCCAAAAGGAGGGTAGTTTTATTAGTTGAGTGCGGAAATGAATGAGAAGTGAAAAACTAGAGAGCACACAAAAAACGAGAATGAATAATTGAGGAGAGAGATAGAGAAAGAGTTGCTAGAACTACTCTTATTTTGGGACAAAACTTAGACTCTACAACTACTCTTCTTTGGGACGGAGGGAGTAGTTTTTTTTTCGAGAAGGAAAGGTAGGGGTGGTGGATCTGGACAGTCGTACATCCAACATCTATTACAATAAAGTGATTTAAGGAAAGTTCTATTTTAATCATTTGAGAAGGATTACACTTTATAAAAACAAAACCTTTAGATTTACGTGTTCTATTTATTGTGTTTCCTTTCTCTCTTTTTTTTCCAGGGTGTGCATCGATACGAGAAACTCCTAGAGGAAACAAGTAGACTTGCCAGGTGTGAGGTTTTGGTGTTAAAATTTGCCGTGGTAAAGCATGACTTCAAGCCAATAATGGTACACCTGCTCCAGCAGTGTGCTGGCATAAGAAAGCTTGTGGTGGAATTCACTTTTAAGATGGTAGCAACAATTTGTTTTTTAGACGCCTATTAGCTCGTTTAATCTTGCTGTTCTGCAAAACTAAAGATATGATGGTAACACATACTGATGTACTGAACTGTATTGTTTGGTTCTTTCAGGGCGACCGTCCATGCAAGTTATGGGGATGCCCCTGCGGGCGTATAGAGAATCGCAAGACAAACCGTGTCGTGTTGCGTTCACTTGAGCGAGTAGAAGTAAAGGGTGGCGGAGAAGCTGAGCACGAAGCTGAACTCGTGAGAATGCTGTGCAAATGCCACGCGACGTTCAAGAAAAAGGTCTCCATTTCTGTACGTACAACTTATACACTCAGGCAGATCAGTAGAATTGTTCCTCCAAATGACAAGTATGAAGTCACTTCGTGTGAGTGAATCAGACGTGTGTCAAGTATGAAATCAAAGTAGGAACACAGAAAATATGATTCATCACTTTGTAGCTATGCCTGTAGCATTAGATGAGTTGAATCCGTGGATTTTGAATTCTGCACAGCTTTGGCTTGTGGTGCCACGACTTACAATCTTGTGACCAGGATTTACCAAACCTTATGAATCTAGTAACAAAAGACCAGATCTGCTGCTGCTGCTGCTCACTTCATTAGAGCAACACATAAGAAAGAAAGGTAGAGAAAGTTGGCACTGCAGTACTGCACGCTCTATTTACGACCATATCCAATCTCTGACAAAAAGCACCAGCAGGTCAGTTCCATTCGCCAGGCAGACTGTCAACTCCATTGATTCTCAGGATAGCGCCGGGTAGTGCCTCTCGCAAAAGGTCATTAACCTCCTGATTGACTGAAGGTACCTAAGAGTTGTCTCTTTGTTCATGCCGTGGGCGACACTACTTGTGCGGATCTTTTCTCGGGCAGAAGGCTCATGCCGACCATGGTGAGTCCCACAGGCCATGGCGCATTGCTAATGGACAGCCTAATGTACTTCTCCGTGGCTGATAAATAGTCACGATTCATGCAGCATCCAACGACGTCAAGCAATGCTTCACGGATGTGGTCGAGGAGAACGTGAAAACACATTAAACAACAAGCAGTTAATTTCAGAATTGTCAGAAGACGCTTCAATTAACTGCGAGGATTTCGTGGTTTGTTCTGCACTGCTAGCTACTTCGGTTCCAAGGACACGTTTGGTTGGTTACCAAATTGTAACCATTCCAAAATATTGGCACGCCCTCGTGGTTTCGTAAGAGTTTGGTTTATTGTCGATCATTGGCTGCCAATTTTTTGTAGTTGTGGTAGCAGCAAATGCACGCAGAGAAACACGCTATCATACCTGTCGTACGTAGAGAGTCATGTCTAATGAAGACAAACACGCTATCATACACGGATATGCCCCACAGTGGAGGGCGAGGGAGCACCGCCGGCCGAGCGGCAAGAGCGACATAGGCGACAATGTAGCGAGATTAGTAGCGGGGTCGCCAGCCAAGAAGGTTGACTACGGGTGCGGGGTACCGGAGAGATGAGAGATGAGAGGTTGAGAGTGACGTGCGAGCGGGGCGTGGGCATAGGTGTTCGCTGGCAGCATCACAGACTTGGAACGGAGGAATGGTGTTATGTTTCTAGTTCAAGGTATCTTTAGAACAAATCTCGACCGTCGGATCGGCCTGTTGCGCCACGTCCTCAACAAATCTCGACTGTCAGATCGGCCTCATGGATGACCCAAATTAGGCGCTCTCCAGTTGTTTTGCAAAAAGACCTTCGGACTTCGACAAAATAGAACACGTCATCCCTCCCCCCCTCTAGCCTGGGTTCTTTAAAAACACCCTCGAGCTTCCTTGAAATATAACACGCCGTTCAAACTCTCTCACACCACCGATGTTTCAAATAAACCCTTAAGTTTCCTATAAATATAACCGCCCTTCATCCACTTCTCAGAACATCTTTTAAAACAAACCTCGGATTTTGATAAAATCAAACCATGGCAACACAACATTTACACATGTTATTTATTCATTCCATCTGTATTTTGAACACCAAAAAAAATTCAAATAAAATGGTGTTCAACATAAAAGTTGTTAAAAATGTAAAAATTTGCAATGTTTCTATAAACCAAAAATTAAAATTATAAACAGTTTTATTAATAAAATAAATTATCCCATTAAACATACTATTTTGCATAAAAAATATCTAAAAGTTGCCAATATCCAATGAATGATAAACAATTTCCTATATGTGAATATGTCCTCCTTGTTTTGTACATGCAGAACCAGTCAATGCATCAAAACCTATTTCTATTGTTGTACAATGTACAAAAACAAGCATATCTATAACACGGTAACTAACCTATCTTAGCAAATATAAGTATCCCTGTTATAAGTGTACAGTTGTACTTGGCAAAAAAACCTCCTTCAACGACACATGAGTTAAACCAATAGAGAAACACGGGCAACGGCCGCGGCAAAATACGTCATCCTCGTTTTGATTTTGAGAACTGATGTACCCAATTGCACCATATTGCCAAGATAATATACTTACATAAGCAATTTGAGAGATGATGTATCTAAGCGCACCTCTCGGCAAATTTATATACTAATAACACATTTAACTCTTTTTTCGACCATTCACGTTGGGCAACGTATTAGGTGAAAAACAATCTCTTCGTGAAAACTATAAAAACTTCAGTTTGGGCCACACAAGAGTCGTCAGACATCACATCACCAAATTTGTCAGCTACTGATCTCCAATGACAGGATAGTCATGGCTGCAATTACATTCAAGTCAAACAATTTTTATCAAGGATTTTTTTTTCGTGGCAACCTAGGAAGGGCTAAACCAAAATGATATGAGCAGGTGAGATACCTGTCAATGGCAGGGTCTCTAATTCTGGTGCGCCATTCGTGGAGGAACAAGAACACAACACAACCGAGCCCAGTTGCTTGAAACAACAATATCATGAGGACATCTAGGCTCAGGAGGCTCCAACCATAGCTGATCCACAAGAACCAGGCATCTGAAGCTAGCATTAGTTGTTTGGGATAAAGAACAAGGAAGCTTTGGGATTAGCACTTGAGCAGTAATAAAATTCGGGCTTGTCTACACTCCAAACAGGTGAATTTTTAAATCCAAATCACTATTGGGCGCATTTTCAACAAAATCATTGTGGACGTTGGTATCAAAATTCAAGTCAAATTTGGATGTCCACGCGACAGCTCTTAAAATTTTGGACGCAGGTACGTGTACGCATATTCATTTGAGTTATTTTTTGTGACAAATTTCACTAATCCTTCTGCTGACTGGATCTGGATCTAATTAGATTTATAGAGAAAAAATGGTCGCTTACCCCGGGAGTGGAAGATTGAAGTGACCTCGCCGTCGTGGACCTTCCCTTCGCCGGGCTTCTGTTCTCTTCGCTGCACGTCGTGGAAGCTGACGGCCTGACGCTACACGCGCCGCCGTCGATCACGGCGACGGCCTGCCTGTGGTACGGGCACAGCCGCTGCGCCTCCCGGAAGGCCAGCGCGACGCAGGCGCCGTAGTCCGGCGAGCTCACACCCAGCCGCCAGTAGCAGTAGGCCGACGCCGTGACCTGGTCGGGCCGTCGGGGCGGTGGCCGGAGACGGTGCTGGCGGAGCAGTTGCAGGGGCTCGCGTTTACCTCCGCGGCGATGGTCACGGCGAGGCGCCGTAGGTTGGCCTCGTAGGCGCTGCCGGCTTCGTACCTGCCCTGAGTGCCGCACATGTGTCCCGGCGTGAGGACAAAACGGCGGCCGACGACGGGACCCATGGTGGCGGAAGCCAGCGACGGGAGGACCGTCGCGACCGCGACGAGCGCCGCGGCGAGAGGCTTGCCGGAGAAGACAGCGTTTTTGTTTGATTACTAGGGGATGGATGCTGCTTTAGTGACTAATCCAGTAATTAAACAAAGGAAAAAGTCTAATTTTCAACCTTCAACTGTTACAAAAGTCTGATTTTCAATCTTAAACTACAAAACCAGATACTAAAGGCCCTCCAACTATCCAAACCATACAAAATTGGCCGTTTGGGTGGTTTTGTGGGTGGTTTTGGATTTTCTAAAAATAGCAGAAATATTATTTAAACTTTAAAAAACCATAACTAATTCATTTTGGACAAAAAAAATATGAAATTAGTGTCAAAAGTTCTCTTAAAATGTAACCAACCTATTGGCACACCATTTAATGTTATTTGGATATTATATATTCATATTACTAGTGTTTTATTGTTTTTTAAAAAATAATTAGAATAAAAATAAATAATATGCAAATAACTTCTAATGGTGCATCAACATGTATGTCACATTTTTAGAAAAACATTTGCACCAGATTCTAATTTTCTAGTTCAAAATAAATTAGTTATTAATTTTTTAATATTTTTTTTTAATTTTTTTGGAAAATACAAAAGCACCTTCAAAACCACTCAAAGGGTTAATTTTGCACGGTTTGGATAGTTGGAGGGTGAAAAATAGACTTTTCCCTTAAACAAACTACGGTTGGTCGGTTCATCTTAGAGAGTGGTTGTTGACCGTTGACCACTTACGTTCACTGGAGTCAACATCGCTAACTCCAAAATATTGGTAAATTGGCTGTAAAGCACATCTTGGAGATGCATTCATAAATCCTCAAGTTGTGTCATGGCCTCTTGGGGCGTGATGTCTGCCGCCCATGAATGTAAGGTATATCATAACTACACTGAATGAACTTCATAAATTTCAATTTAATCTCAACATTAAGTCAGATTATATGTATGTTTAGTGTATAAAAGTTGTGTCGATAGACTTTTATTTTCTACCAAGTATTACACTGATGGATTTAGTGCGTTTGCATAGTCGCATTTTATTACATGGACCAAACATTTTACATCATTGCAACTTCAGAACAGCAACTGAAATAATAACTGTCATCGATAAATCCTTCACATAGTGAGGCATTCTGGTTTCGTCGAAGCTTGAACAACACGTTCTGTAAAGTTCTTCAGTTCCTCCACTTCATGCTCCGACATATACCGTGTCAGTTCCTTATTGATATACTGGAGAAAGTCCAGAGGTGATGCATTGTGATCCCAATTCCCTGCAAATTCTGAAAACATATACAATTTCTAAGTGCCCATCTTTTGCTCACCACAGCATAGACAAGTTACATCACCATTCATGCTCTGTCGATATGATATGATCTCTTAGGCAGATTTGTCTCTTGGTTCATAGAATGATTATATTGCGAGGGAGAAAGACCACTTACCCCCGGGCCTGCCGAGTCCCATGCTCTGCTCCCTCTGCTGAACGTCGTGGAAGCTGACGCTGCACTCGCCGCCGTCGACCACGACCATGGCCTGCCTGTGGTAGGGGCACAGCCGCTGCGCCTCCCCGAAGGCCCGGGAGATGCAGGCGCCGCAGTCCGATGGCCACCCGGCGTCCGGACGCCAGTAACAGTAGACCGAAGTGGCGACCATGTCGGGGCGTTCGCCGGCGTGGTCGCCGGGAGAGCACCTGCAGCCGGACGCGTTCGCTTGGGCGGGGACGGTGGCCGCGAGGAGCCTCAGGTTGGCTTCGTAGGCGCTGTCGGGCGCGTACGTGCCCTGCGCCCCGCACTTGTGGCCGGCCGGCGAGGGGGGCGGGCGGCAGTAATCGGCGGCGGTGGCGATGCCGGTGGTGGCAGCGGCGGTGGTGGTGGCGCCCGTCGTCAATGCCACCGAGAGGAGAGCGAGCGAGAAGAGGGCGGTGGCGCGAGCGCAAGCCATGGCGGTAGGACAGCGACTGAATAACGTGTAGTGGATGTTAACTAAGAAATCCGTAGCGTGATTGTTTGACCGTTGACGCCGCTGACTATTCTGGTACCGTTCGTTCAGAAGTCGACAACTCGACATCAAGGGAGCCTCTACGAAGGTTGGCACTATGGACGGACCTCTACCGCTCCCGCTACAAGATAGTTGCACCTTAAATAGGCTCCTTTGTGAGCTTACTAATTAGAACATGGCATGATCAAATAAACGTAAAGTAGCCATAGTTATTCGTAAGAAAAATGTCAACCTTCTTGAAATCAAAACTCAAAAGGATCCAGCCTCATCAGAGAACAGTCTATTATCTCACAGTATACATCAGGATTCAAGTTTGAAACATATCCTCTACGGCTCACAGAATAGAGTCGAGATAGCTGCAAGATCCATCTATGATCTATCTACCATTCGGGGGTGAACTGGTAACGTCATTTATGCTGTCTGATTTCTCAAACTCTGTCAGACATTCTGTCGATACTTGATGAGGAGCATGATACTCTTAGGACGTGCTTGGTTTCATGGACGACCCCCAACCAGGCTTGGTGTATGCAGGCTCCGTTACTTTGGTTGTGTGGTCTGAACTCCCAGCCAGGCTGCCCTCATGTGTAAAAGCGCCCCTCCGGCCATGCTCTGTAGAAACGCCACAAGCGGCAATTTCTTTCTGGCCTAGCTCGCGCCGTGTAGGCTCATGCAGATCGCATGAGAGCTGAAAAATTGCTCAACGCTACACTAGCAGATGCACGACATCCATACAACCAAACATCGTCTTTATTTATTCTGGCTCTACTCAACCAAGTAACCAAACAATAGCATAGTACATGTGCTCAGCCTGGCTTGAGGGAACCTGGGTGGCTGGGTGTCTGATGCTAGCCAGGATAAGCTGCACCCGGTAACCAAACATGCCTTTAGTGGACATGCATACGTATTCTCAAAAAAAATGTTGGCTCAGTAATTTTGGAAGAAAATATTGGATTAACTTTTCTTAAGAAAGTGCTGGACTAACATTTCTTCAAGAAAATGTTGGATCAACTTCATCGAAATAAATGTTGGATAATCTTGTCATAAGAAAAATGTTAGATTGTCTTTTCCCAAAAGAAATGTTGGATAAGGCTCTTTTAATAATATATTCAATCACCTTTTTGGAAGAAAATATGTGATAAACTTTATTAAATGAAAAATGTTGGACAAACATTTTCGAAGGCCTTCAGTTGTTGGGGGAGCTAGCAGACGACGAAGCATGCTGCTGATTGAAGAGCGCGCAAATAGGCCCGTGTATATTAGTGTGGGCCCACAGGCCACATGGCCCCATCAAACAAAGAGGCCCATGTTACTTACTAGACCTTGCAAAGATTGGAGGCCTCTCAGGTCCCTGCTCTTGAGGCAGTGGTCTGTTCACGTGGGTCCAATAGTTATCTTCAGCGGCTCCATGATAATGTTTGTCTTTTTAAAATGTTATATGCCATTTTTAATGTAATTGTTTGCAATGCCATTGTGTAATGTATTTGACATTAATTTACGTCCCATGAAAACAAAGTTTAAACTTTGAACTACCTCCGTTCCAAATTATAAGTCATTTGACTCTTTTACCCCAACTTTGACCACTCGTCTTATTTTAAAAATTTGTGCAAACATAGTCAAATTTAATTTATTTTTCAAGAACTTTGATTAATAAAGAAAGTCACAACAAAAAAATATGAAATTTTGCATAATTTTTTTAATAAGATGAGCGGTCATCTTGAGGTCAAAAAGTCAAACGAACTTGTCGGTGCCTGATTTGGTCACACCGACACAAACAAGTGATTGCGGTGCTAATCCACTCGTTGCCCCGATGGCGGGTGAAGAGACAGGGGTTTTTATCCTGGTTCCGGCCACGGGGCCGTACGTCCAGCAGTGGTGCTGAGCACCAGTTTCGTGTTGCTCGTAGTATGGGGTTACAAGCAAGGTGGGAGAAGGAGATGAGCTCCTAAGTCCCCAAGTTCGGCTGTCGCTAGCTAAGTGGTGTGTGTTCTAGCGCGTGTGGACTTGAGTGCGTATGGCCGTGCCCTTTGCATGGGCTTCCCTTCCCCTTTTTATGGACCAAGGGGGGAGGGTGCGAGTACATGTGTTCGTGGTGTTGACGTTGCTAAGTGCACTGTGCTGCCCATGCCGCGCACTATACGAGCGGGAATCGCGCCTTCCAACTCCGGCTGACGACATGGCAGTGGCTGACGTGATGTCCTTCCTTCTTGTGACGACTCACGGCGTCGAGGGTGGCAACTTGCGTACGGCGTCCAGATCGAGTCTCTGTAGCCTCCTTCGAGGGTCGCCTTTGAAGATGGTGGCGCGCCCGAGGCGAGCAAAGTCAGCGAAGTGGTTGGCACAGTGCTGCTGCCCAGTTAGGTCTGGCCGTGCAGCATGGCGCTCAGAAGTCCACTGTTGCGAGTGGATTTGACCGGTGTCTTCTCCGGGGCGTGGGTGGTGGCGTGGTGCAGTGATTCCCCTGCTTTTTGACCGCAGAGGAGCGTCATCATGACTTGGAGTGATGGGTCGCAGAGCCTTGGGCGTCGTTCCCAGTGTGGCAAGCTCGAGCTTGGACCGTAAGCTCGTGCCTGCCGAACCTCGAACGAGACGGAAATCACCCGCTCGAGGGTGAACGTCTCCCTCGATGTCGCTGAGCCTCGATCGTCACGGACATCCCCGCTCGAGGGTGGTCGTCCACCTCGAGCGGGACGGACGCTGAGGAGGAGTTGTTGTGGTGGGTCTTTGCTAGGATGCAGAGCTAGGCCAACCTCGTTGGTGGGCCTTGTTACCGAGTAGTTCTGGGCCTAAGTTAGGGTGCCCCTTTTACATGTACCCGACAGAACTAGATTTTGGAAGGGAGAAAGTATGTTCTGTTCGCTTGTTTTTTTATAAACCAAGCTTTATTAATTTAAATTATTTTAACGAGATTATACAAAAATCTTGAAACACTTTCAACATTTATATAAATAGGATACACATGGTATAAAATTAGAAAATAAAGAGCAAGTCACTCTAATGACACTCAATCGTTCGCTTGCGGTAGCACTATTCTATTTTTTTTTTATATATTTTGTTGCTTGAAATGATCATAAACTCGCAAAATATAGTCAAACTATCATTTCATCTGTAAGATTTATCGAAGCCTTGAATCAGTACTTCAGTAGCATTGCACATCAATCTGTGATGCAAAAATCAGTGAACTCTCAAGTGAAGAAAAAAGAGAGCGGATGTTGTAAAACCCTCGGAGGACCACCACGATGGGCAGGTTGTAAAAGCATGTCCAGTAGGCATGAAAATTTGGGCTCACGGATTCTATTTTACAAGTCTATATGTAAAATTTATGGACTCAAATTTGCATCCAAATCCAGTGAGGCATGCATCCATACTTTAGCGGGGCATGCATGTATCCATACTCTATTGACTATTGGGCATGAAAAATGGTGGGACCCATGGTTTGAGAGGGATGATGGAAGGCTCTCAAATCTAGGGGCTTCGAGGGGAAATTTGGGAGAGCATGCAAAATAGGAAGGAGTTTAGGAACCCCACTGGAGAGGATTTTTTTTGTTTGGCTCATAAAATTTAGAGTAGGGAGTCATTTAGGAGATCCACTGGAAATACTCTAAACCATGAACAGAAGATTTGACTCGTTCAAATGGAATCGAACAGTGGTTTAACTATTTTCTTTTATTTACTACAGTTCTGATTATTGCTCGTTTCAATGAACCAAGCAAATTTATAATTCCATGCAGACAAGCAAGTTCATTTAAACATCAATAAAGTATGACATCACTGATCATTCATCAGGCTCGCATTTGGACAGCTAAAACTGTCTGAACTACACACACCGACCCAACAACGCTCCGTTTCCTTTCCTACACGTACGTGGCGAGTGCTAGCGGCTTTTAGCCAACTCAACGACGACCCCGATTCCGAGAGCGACCCTGGCCCTTTTGAATGCACCCCAGCCGTCCACACAGATCACCGACTGACTCATCATCGTCAAGCAGTACCGCAACATGTCCGTAATTAATGCGAGCATTTGTGTGTACAGCGGTGCACGACGACCACACGTAAACGATCGCCATGTGACATGTCACGGTCTCACAGCAACACACGTACACGACGTCAAGAACACGCCTCATCTCGTCGATCTCGTCCCCAACGGCCAACTCGTCGTCATCTCCCCTCCCGGATGGAGGAGCTGATGGTGAGGTCGTTGGTGCTGAAACTCGACGTGGTGCCACCGTGCGTCTGCGTCCGCAAACCCGACCCGCCGCCGTCGTCGTCGTCGCTGCTGCCGGCGCCGCCCTTCACCCGGAGCGAGAAGTGCGGCGGCCGCCTCGGGTCCGGCAGCGCCGACGACGGCGCGTCGTTGCCGGCGGCGAGCATCGCCGTGACGTCGGCCATGGTGGGCCTGTCGGCGGCGCTGTCCTGCACGCACAGCAGCGCCACCTTGACGCACCGCACGATGGCCGCCGCGTCGCCGCACTCGCCCAGCGCCGGGTCGATCAGCTCGCACACCCTCCCGTCCTTCCACAGCTGCCATGCCTGCGATGTTTCATCAATGCAACGCGTTTCACTCTTGTCCTGTATGCTTATTAGGAGTAGTTGTACTCCGAAACACTATCAGATGATGTGAAATCATTGACCTAACTGCAATGGATATGATAAAGCTGTGTGATGTGGACTGTGCATGCGGCGTATGTGAAGACAAAACGCCGAGTTAAATGGTGGTTGCGTATTGTCGTCACTGTTGTGTAGAAGTAACAGGAAAGCGAGAACTCACGTATCCGAGCAGGTTGACGAAGTCGCCGTAGTGGTGGTGGTGGCCGCTGTTCCTCTTACCGCTGACGATCTCCAGCAGCAACACGCCGAAGCTGTACACGTCGGACTTCACCGAGAAGATGCCCTCCGAAGCGTACTCCGGAGCCATGTACCCACTGGATCGATCCATCGATCATCAGCACCAACAAGAAACCAAAATATAATGCACGTACGCACGTCAAAACGACAGTAACATTTTTCTGTAACCATCACAAACAAGAAGAAAACAAAACAGAGCGCGCGTCTTACTATGTGCCGACGACCCTGTTGGTGTTGGCCTCGGTCATGTTGGAGCCGAAGATCCTGGCCATGCCGAAGTCGGAGATCTTGGGGTTCAGCTCCTTGTCCAGCAAAATGTTGCTGGCCTTGAGATCTCGATGAATGATCCGCACCCTGGAGTGCTTGTGCAGGTACAAGAGCCCCTGCGCGATGCCCTCGACGATGCGCCGCCGCTTCTCCCAGTCCAGCAACGGGCCTCGCTGCCGGTCGAAGATGAACCAGTTGAGGCTACGGTTGGGCATGTACTCGTACACGAGCAGCTTCTCTTCCTCCTGGACGCAGCAACCCACGAGGCGGACCAGGTTGGTGTGCTGCAGCTTGGCGATCAGCTGGATCTCGTTCTTGAACTCCTCCAGCCCCTGCCCGGAGTGCGCCGCCAGCCGCTTCACGGCGATCTCGGTGCCGTCCGCCAGCTTGCCCTTGTAGACTGGGCCGAAGCCGCCTCGGCCGAGCAGGTTGTCGTCGGAGAAATCGGCGGTGGCGGCGGCGAGGTCGGCGAAGTCGTAGAGCGTGAACTCCGTGCTGCTCTCCTCGATCCGCCACAGCTTCAGCGCCTCCTCTGTCGCCGAGCTGTTCCGGGACTGCGCCTGCAGCTGCTGCTTCTTCCTCGTCACTGCATTGGAGTTTCTCGGGTTGTTAGCTAACCATCTATTCCTAGATTTTGAATTTTTTGACCCAATTGCGACTGGAAGTAAGGGGAAAATGTTGTTTTCTTGCGGCGGTCATTGTCTCATCTCCTTACCGGCTCGCTGTCTTTGTGCTCTGATTATCAAAAGGCCGGCAACAAGTATTGCGCAGAACACCGTGATGGATACGATGAGAGTGACAATTAGCACCTTCCTGTGGTTGCTTCCTACATTACCCAGTCAAAAAATGAAAAAGATAGACTTGAAAATTCAAAATACAATGATGGCAGGCAGAACATAACAAATTTTGGAATCAAATGTCCGTGACATAAGCAGAAGTTATGCTTTTCCTAGGTTTAACAAAAGAAGGGAAAAAAACGAAAGAAAATTTCCTTTTGGTTACCATGGCTTCCAGGAGCTGATGACGAAGGAGCGTCGCCCTTGAGGCCGATCCTGACCTCCGGCATGCCGGCGAAGAAATGATAGGCCTCATACCGGAAGCTGCACCGTACGCCGAGGATGCGGCCGCCCTCACGGCCGTCGTACCACCGCCGGTTCAGGTCCTGGATGACCTGGAGGCACTCCCAGCACTGTGCCCGGGTGAGGTCCGGCGTGCACTGCACGAACCCGTACACCGTCGGCAGCTGCGGGTTGACGTACATGGCGGCGCTCGCGAACAGCCGCGCCGCCGAGGAGTTGTACGCGGCGTACATGGACATCTCGCCCAGCAGCGTGCCCACCAGCGACAGGAACAGCGTCCGGCTCGTCGCGTTCGTGGCGTCCCACCCGTAGTAGGTCGACGCGTTCACGTCCAGCGCGTCGATCACCGGCGAGTTGTCGCCGGGGTTCGACAGGAAGTCGCCGCCGGAGTACCGCGCCGTGCAAAGGTCGGCGTAGAAGGTGGCGTCCCTGTCGTCGAGGCAGAGCCGGAGCAGCCTGGAGAAGGCGTCGGCGAGGCAGGACGAGCAGGCGCTCGGGTCGGTGAGGTCGCCGCGGCAGAGGGCGAGGCCGTAGGCCGTGTCCGGGGCGTCGCCGACGCCCGCCGTGGCGAAGAGCGACGGGGAGGAGGAGGCGTTGGCCGGGAGAGCCGCGACGAGGAGGCCCAGGTTGGTGGCGAACGCGCTGCCCGCCGTGAAGTTGCCCGTGGTGCCATTGCACGAGTACTCCGAGTACGCGGCGGCGCCGGAGAAAAGCAGCGTGGAGGACAGGAGGAGGAGGACGCAGGGTGGGACCACGATGTCGAGCTCTCGTTTTGCCATTGTGGAAGGATGGGGTGAGAACAAGAGGATCAGCGGCAGGTCCTCTTTGTTGTTCGGCAGTGGATGGATACTCCGCGCTTTCCTACACAAGTCAAAGGCCGGCAGATGGTGTTTAATTTGGTTGACAACTTACACATGGCAAAATTGTAGCTGCGCTTGATGTTCGGTTAAATCTTTTTATCCCACTAGCTAAAGTTTAGCTATATTGAAATATATTCTCGTTTCTAAAAAAAATAGCTGTTTTAACTGGATGAAAAAACAAATGGGTAAATTTTAGATGGGTGATAAATAAGGCACTGCCTGGCATTTTAACATGATCCAACGTTGTTTAGTTTGGTGTGTCTCGTTGACACTTAACAATGCAATTTTTTTGACAGTCTTAACAATGCAATTGGATTTTTAGATCTTGACATATCATGAGGCTGAAAAAGGACATTCATTTTTTTTCTTTCTCTTCAAAACCAGCTATGCACATGGACAGTGATTTCTTACCTTGTTATCCCTTGACCACAAGCAAAATTCTTTAATTTAGGGGGAAATGAACAGAGCCAGCCACACTAGGTGTGCCGTACGGTTCGCCAAAATTAAGGCACCGAAAATCAACGCTGTGCTTTTGACAAGAATCTTGCATTATTTTGTTTTGTCGTTTCCTGTATGACCCTACATGAGTGCACGTGTTGAAATCTAAGTGAATTGCCACTTCTTTGTATCATGTTTTAGATCAAAGGAAGAATCATATTATATCAGAGTTGAGTACATTATTATTATGTCGTACACAAGTACACAATACTTTCGAAGAAAATAAAATTACATTTATAAGAACTTGATCAAATTGACAACGAGGTAAATGTCTTTGCGGCCATGAGTACATCGACTCTTCGGGCAACCGTGTCAGTTGTCACCCAGAAGTCCGGGACTGTCTTTCTTCTTTCGTAGGGCTCTACACCATTGCTAGAGAAGCATGTCTACCGCCATCACAGTGCCTCGTCGTGTTACTATCACAAGTACTAGCCGTTATCCTGCGTGATTTCGCGCCTCCCACCTGTAGCATATCAAAGTTTTTTTTATCGATTTCTAGTCAATATCAAGGTGTTTTGATCCGACTGTTTCGTTTTCGATCATCACGTAATCCAGATGCCGTATTTTGGAGGATCGCGGCTCCTGTTTTCTATGCTACTGTAGCAAGATCCCCAACGTGACCTAAAACGACTTGCATTTTTGAGTGGACGGAGCAGTAGCCAACGCCAACGGAACGACGCACCGATCGCTGGACGGCCAGACTCACAACTTTTTTGCCGTCAAAGCAGTGCGTTGCCACGATAGCGACTTGTTCATCATCAATTCTTGCATCGCCCCGCCTGTACAGCGCCGAGTACGTCCAATTGCCATGTGACATGTCCATGTCTCGCTCTAAACAACTACAGACGCAACAACACGTCCAATCCCGTCTCCTACTCATTCACACACAGCTGCTTCTGAGCTCGTTCACACCGCTAGCTCCATTCCATCACAAGGGAAAGGAAGTATATATATATGCATCACGACGGACGTCGTTGTCAGCCGCCGCGCGCGTCACCGGCCGTCTTGGATGGTGGTGACGGTGAGCTCGTTGGTGCTGCCACTGCCACGCGTCGTGGACGACCGCGTCCGGGCCTCCGACTCGTCGCTGCCGCTGCGGCTGAGCCTTAGCGAGAAGTGCGGCGGCCGCCTCGGGTCCGGCAGCGACGAGGCCGAGGCGCCGCCGCCGCCGGCGAGCATCGCCGTGACGTCGGCCATGGTGGGCCGGTCCGCCGCGGCGTCCTGCACGCACAGCAGCGCCACCTTGACGCACCGCATGATGGCCCCCACCTCGCCGCCGCACTCGCCCAGCGTCGGGTCGATCAGCTCGAACGCCCGCCCTTCCCTCCACAGGTGCCACGCCTGCATGCAGAGATCATCCACCATCTTTATACTTGATCGAACGGCAATGGTGTACGAGTTCAGACTACGCATGCGACCGTTTCTGTCATCAATGCTGCTGTATATGCAAGTAGGCTGGTTGCTGGACGTTGATACTCACGTATCCGAGCAGGTTGATGAAGTCACCGTACTGGTGGTGGCCGCTGTTCCTCTTGCCACTGACTATCTCGAGAAGCAACACGCCGAAGCTGTACACGTCGGATTTGATCGAGAATATGCCCTCGGAAGCGTACTCAGGAGACATGTAGCCACTGTAAGCATCAGAAAAAAAAAATGTCAGTTCTCGCAAAGACAGAAGCACCACAAGTGAAAAATGAACATTAGTAAATTTCGGAAAAAAAAATCAGTCACAATTAAAATTAGGTTAAGCTCATCAGTGCAGTGTGGTGTTGCTCTTACTATGTTCCGACGACCCTGTTGGTGTTGGCTTCAGTCATGTTGGACCCAAAGATCCTGGCTATGCCAAAGTCGGAGATCTTGGGGTTCAGCTCCTTGTCCAGCAAAATGTTGCTGGCCTTCAGATCCCGATGAATGATCCGCACCCTGGAGTGCTTGTGCAAGTACAAGAGCCCCTGCGCGATGCCCTCGATGATGCGCCGCCGTTTCTCCCAGTCCAGCGACGGTCCTCGCTGCTGGTCTGCACGGTCGCAGCAGAGACAACACTAGGATCAGGCAAAACGTACACGGACCAAGGCAAAATTGCAGAGTTGCGTCGATCGGTGAGAGATTTGTATGGTACCGAAGATGAAGCAGTCGAGGCTGCGGTTGGGCATGTACTCGTAGACGAGCATCTTCTCCTCGTCCTGGACGCAGCATCCCACAAGCCTAACCAGGTTGGTGTGCTGCAGCTTGGCGATCAGCTGGATCTCGTTCTTGAACTCCTCCAGCCCCTGCCCGGAGTGCGCCGCCAGCCGCTTCACCGCGATCTCGGTGCCGTCCGCCAGCTTCCCCTGCAGCACAATCGATCAGAGTCAGTCGTGTCTGTTCGTGTCAATGCAGACACTCGAAGAATAACGTGATGTAAAATGTCAACTCGCCTTGTAGACAGGTCCGAAGCCGCCTTTGCCGAGCCGGTTCTCGTCGGAGAAGTCTCCGGTGGCGGCCGCCAGGTCGGCGAAGTCGTAGAGCGTGAACTCGGAGCTGCTCTCCTCGATCCGCCACAGCTTCAGCGCCTCCTCTGTCTTGGAGCTGTTCCGGGAATGAGCCTGGTGAATCGGCAGCCTAGTCTTTCCTGGACCATTAATTACAGGCTCTTGGTTCGTTAATTGAACAGTTTTATAATGTACTAGAATTCTACTGTCTGTCGTCTTCTTACCGGTTCTCTTTCTTTGTGTTCTGATTATCAGAAGGCCGGCAAGCAGCAATCCACAGACAACCGTGACTGATACGACGAGAGCGATGATTAAGACCTTTTTGTGGCTGCTCCCTACATCATTAAGAACAAAATAAGCAACAATGTGACAAAAATTTAGTAACAACAACACTGCTAATGGAGTGGTTGCAACTGGACAAGATCATGCTACCGTGTCTACAACTACGTCGTTGTCCGTAACAAACAACACAATACACAATGCATTTGAAACAACAAGTTGGAGAAACTAATGCTTCTGCGCGTGACATGATCGATCAGTAGAACAATGTCTTGCAAGTGGTACGAGAAATAAAGAAACGGCCATGTGCAGTGGTTAATACCGTTGGCCCCGCCGCCGTCCGGGGAGGGCTCGCCGGCGTGGAGGCCGATCCTGACGTTGGGCGTGCCCTGGTAGAACTGATACCCCTCGTACCGGAAGCTGCATCGCACGCCGGAGATGCGCCCGCCCTCGCGGCCGTCGTACCACTTGCGGTTGAGGTCGCCGACGCCCTGGAAGCACCCCCAGCACTGCGACGGCGCGAGGTCCGGCGTGCACTGCGCGAGGCCGTAACACGGTGGGCAGCTGCTCGTTGATGAACATGACGGCGGTGGCGAGGCGCCGCGACGAGTTGTAGGCGCCGTACATGGCCATCTCTCCGAACAGCGTGCCCACCAGGGAGAGGAAGAAGCTCCGGCTCGTGGCGTTGGTCGCGTCCCACCCCGGGTACGTCGACGCGTTGGTGCTGTCCATCCCGTTGACCACGGGGGAGTTGTCTTCTCCGGCGCCGGCACCGCCGGAGAGCGACAGGAAGTCGGCGCCGGAGTACCGCGCCGTGCAGAGGTCGGCGTAGAGCGTGGCGTCGCGCTCCGCGCCGCAGACGCGGCGCAGCCTCGCGAACGCGTCGGCGAGGCAGGACGAGCAGGCGGTGGTGTTCGTGATGTCGCCGCGGCACAGGGCGAGGCCGTAGACTGTGGTGTCGCCCGGGGCGGAGCCCACGGACGTCGACGCGAAGAGGGTTGGGGATGAGGCGGCGTCGCTCGGGAGAGCGGCGATGAGGCGGTCTAGGTTGGCGGCGAAGGCGGTGCGGAGGTGAAGTTGTCGGTGGTGCCATTGCAGACGTACCCGCGTACTCGGCGGTGGTGGTGAAGGAGAGAAAGGGCGAGGACAGGAGGAGGAGGAAGAGGAGGCGGCGGCCGGGGATGAGGGCGGCGGCCATGTTCTTGCTTCCGCAATGGGAAAGCAAGAGAAAGAGGTGGGGGGATTACTGGTGGTAGTTTTCAATTGCTGTTCGTGCGTAAGCAACCGAGCGGATTATGCGGTGAGGGCGGGCGAGCGAGGTCAAAGGCGCCGGTGGTAGAAAGGAAGAAGAGCTCGGAGAAGGTGGTTGGGCGACGACCGGGACCGATGGAGCACGACGGAATGGAATGGAATTTGTGTTGGCTTTGTTTGAACCGCGGGGGAGACGGATAGATGATGCTCGTGCTCAATTGCTCGTGGAGGGGTTGTTGGCTGATTGCTCTGCCGCATCTTGATCACTGAAGTTGCCTGCGCAGGCCGTGGAGAGGGGTGTCGGGGACGACGAAAGCATCGGCGATGGCGATGATCGATGGGCAGAGAAAGGAAAAGTTACCCTTTGGCACTGCTCGTCTCCAGCTCTTTCGCGTACTATGCGTACACGTGCGTGCCTACGTCTGCAGCAGAGCAGGTGTGTATGATAAAAAAAAAACGTTGAATCCTGTTGCTGGACGCGAACGCTGCGGAGTTGCAGATGGAGCTGTGGAATCGGGCTGCGGCGCATGTCAAAACCGCCGTGCCCCGTGCACATGCCTGCGACGTGGCGTGCGTGGAGCCGTGAACGCCACTGTACTTGTGGATGAGCACAGGTCAGCAGGGACCAAGGAGGCCACACGATGTCTGCTACTGTTATACGGCCGCTGCATGCAGCATATGAGCAGAGTGACACGGTTGCAAGGGCCAGGGCGTACAGCGCTACGGTTGTACTAACGGTATATAGCCGTAGGTGCTACTCCTAGGTAAGGCAGTACTTGTACCAGTGTACCACGTACTGTTCGGATACTGTACCCTTTCGTTATCGACGTAGTACGAGATTACGACCAGTACTTGCTCGCACAAGCGTTTCGAGATCTTTAATTTGAAAGATAAGCGTTTCAAGAATCAAGATCGACGGCGCGTGGCGTGTGAACGCCGACGAGCTTCGCGCACCGGCACCGTACGTCTCCGGTAGCATGGTGACAAGTCAGCTCGGCGGTCGGCGTCAGTCCGGCCGTGCGGGAGATGCGCATGGCCACGGACGGAGAGATCAGAGGAGGGACAAGTCAAAGCTCGCTGGGTCAGCTGTTCG
>JACEFO010001109.1:0-21757 GCA_015342445.1 Digitaria exilis
CAATCACTCCCTAACATCGTTTTGGGTCAAATAGAAGGCTATGTGGGTATGTTTCGCTCGCAAAGATATTCGCAGTAAGTTCAGGGGCCGCGAAAAAGGTGCGGTTCGGGTGCCGAAACAACCCGTTTCTGCTTCCCGATTGTTCGTGCATAAGGTAGCCTTATGCTGGCAGACAACTCCCCAAACATCCTTTAGGGGCCTAACGGTAGTAGATTGGCAAGTGTTCGTAGCGAAAAATCCCACTATCTGTAAGTTCGAACGTTACGCCACGGCAGTGCAGTCCGGCATCTTCGGGTCACATCGTTACCGACTCCCGTTTTGCTGCAGCATATCAGGTTACAGAAACGCCGCCAAATCAATCTCGAAAAGGAGCTCTAAGCAGCTCGTGTTTGGGTGGTTCATGGAGTAATTGGGAGATGTTCGTGCGAAAAAAACTTTAACAAAGTCGGGTGCGCGAAAAACGTACATATCGTGGTGGCCTGAAACACCCGTATGTTAGCTAGTTCCGATCACTTGTTCGTCGCACGATAGGTAACCGGATCACCTGTTCCAGCCAAATGCTCTCAAACACTCACCCAAACATGATTTAGGGCTAACCCGAGTAGGTAGCACAGATTGGTCAAGGTGTAGCTGTAGATAATATACACCCAATTTGTGAAGTTCGTTGTTACGCAAGGCAGATGCACCGCTGGCACCGAAACGGACCCGTTTCGCCCGTTTCCCGGCATGCCGACTACCGATTCTCGCCAAATCACTCCTCAGGTACCGAAACGCGACCAAATCGCACTCCTCTGTGAACATTGTTTTGGAGTCACATGCACTGAGGGCTAGCTTGCATGTAAGTGTTTTGGGTCTTGTGCACATCGCAATAGCATTATCAAGCATAGAATGCTCTACGTGGGCGAAGCCAAACATCTACTGCGTATTCGGTAGATGCTCGAAGACTTGCCGTTAGTGTAGCTATTTTGACTTTCGTGTTCCAGTGTTCTTTGTCGACAGTTTGCATTAGAGTTGCTTAACACCCGTTTTGCTATCGATTTCTTCGTGCAGTATGTGTATATCCATGCTCCCCAAACATCATTAGGCCCTATATCGGAGTGTATGGTTGGAAGTGTCCGTAGCGAAAAAACCATTTATGTAGAAGTGATGATTATACAGCAGTTTCCGTTGGGCACCGCATCGCTCGTTTCGCTCCGAAACGGATAGCAGAAGGTACCGAAGCAACGGCGTCAATCTCACTCCGTTTGTGTTAGGGTTTCCTGCGAAGATTGGGTTATGTACGAGTGCGAAAAATAGAACGAGAAGCTTCGCGAGTCGCAGCGAGACACTACATTCGGCTCGTGAAACAGTCGTTGGGTCCATAATGGAAGCCTATGTTAGGTAAAGTTCCGCGAAATTGCTTCAAAACACTCACTAGCCCGTATCTTCGCACGAGGCGCAAAGTCGCGAAATCTTTAGGGTGCCGAAACGGGCCCGTAGATGCTTTTCCGTATTCTCGCATGCAGCAACGAAAACTTCCAAACACACTCCCAAACAGTTCATTTAGGGCAACCGAGTATGGTTGGAAGTGTCCGTACGCCGAAAAACACATTTTGAACTATGTTGGCAGGCAGTGCATCGCACCAAACGGACCGTTTCGCTCCGCGTTTTGCATGCAGAAGGTAACCGAAACGCGCCAAATCACTCCCTAACATCGTTTGGGTCCAAGTGGAGGCTATTGGGTATGTTCGTGCGGAAAAATTCAAAGAAGATCGGGTGCGCGAAACAGTGCATTCGGGTGCCGAAACACCCGTTTTGCTTCGATTTTGTGCAGTAGGTAACCGAATGCTCCAAAACACTCCCAAACATCATTTAGGGCCTAACGGAGTAGATTGGAAGTGTCCGTAGCGAAAAACCCATTTTGAAGTTGGTTGTTACGAGGCAGTGCATCCGGGCACCGAAACGGACCCGTTTCGCTCCGTTTTGCATGCAGAAGGTACCGAAACGCGCCAAATCACTCCCTAACATCGTTTTGGGTCCAATGGAGGCTATTGGGTATGTTCGTGCGAAAAAATTCAACAGAAGTTCGGGGCGCGAAACAGTGCATTCGGGTGCCGAAACACCCGTTTTGCTTCGATTTTCGTGCAGTAGGTAACCGAATGCTCCAAAACACTCCCAAACATCATTTAGGGCCTAACGGAGTAGATTGGAAGTGTCCGTAGCGAAAAACCCATTTTGAAGTTCGTTGTTACGAGGCAGTGCATCCGGGCACCGAAACGGACCCGTTTCGCTCCGTTTTGCATGCAGAAGGTACCGAAACGCGCCAAATCACTCCCTAACATCGTTTTGGGTCCAATGGAGGCTATTGGGTATGTTCGTGCGAAAAAATTCAACAGAAGTTCGGGGCGCGAAACAGTGCATTCGGGTGCCGAAACACCCGTTTTGCTTCGATTTTCGTGCAGTAGGTAACCGAATGCTCCAAAACACTCCCAAACATCATTTAGGGCCTAACGGAGTAGATTGGAAGTGTCCGTAGCGAAAAACCCATTTTGAAGTTCGTTGTTACGAGGCAGTGCATCCGGGCACCGAAACGGACCCGTTTCGCTCCGTTTTGCATGCAGAAGGTACCGAAACGCGCCAAATCACTCCCTAACATCGTTTTGGGTCCAATGGAGGCTATTGGGTATGTTCGTGCGAAAAAATTCAACAGAAGTTCGGGGCGCGAAACAGTGCATTCGGGTGCCGAAACACCCGTTTTGCTTCGATTTTCGTGCAGTAGGTAACCGAATGCTCCAAAACACTCCCAAACATCATTTAGGGCCTAACGGAGTAGATTGGAAGTGTCCGTAGCGAAAAACCCATTTTGAAGTTCGTTGTTACGAGGCAGTGCATCCGGGCACCGAAACGGACCCGTTTCGCTCCGTTTTGCATGCAGAAGGTACCGAAACGCGCCAAATCACTCCCTAACATCGTTTTGGGTCCAATGGAGGCTATTGGGTATGTTCGTGCGAAAAAATTCAACAGAAGTTCGGGGCGCGAAACAGTGCATTCGGGTGCCGAAACACCCGTTTTGCTTCGATTTTCGTGCAGTAGGTAACCGAATGCTCCAAAACACTCCCAAACATCATTTAGGGCCTAACGGAGTAGATTGGAAGTGTCCGTAGCGAAAAACCCATTTTGAAGTTCGTTGTTACGAGGCAGTGCATCCGGGCACCGAAACGGACCCGTTTCGCTCCGTTTTGCATGCAGAAGGTACCGAAACGCGCCAAATCACTCCCTAACATCGTTTTGGGTCCAATGGAGGCTATTGGGTATGTTCGTGCGAAAAAATTCAACAGAAGTTCGGGGCGCGAAACAGTGCATTCGGGTGCCGAAACACCCGTTTTGCTTCGATTTTCGTGCAGTAGGTAACCGAATGCTCCAAAACACTCCCAAACATCATTTAGGGCCTAACGGAGTAGATTGGAAGTGTCCGTAGCGAAAAACCCATTTTGAAGTTCGTTGTTACGAGGCAGTGCATCCGGGCACCGAAACGGACCCGTTTCGCTCCGTTTTGCATGCAGAAGGTACCGAAACGCGCCAAATCACTCCCTAACATCGTTTTGGGTCCAATGGAGGCTATTGGGTATGTTCGTGCGAAAAAATTCAACAGAAGTTCGGGGCGCGAAACAGTGCATTCGGGTGCCGAAACACCCGTTTTGCTTCGATTTTCGTGCAGTAGGTAACCGAATGCTCCAAAACACTCCCAAACATCATTTAGGGCCTAACGGAGTAGATTGGAAGTGTCCGTAGCGAAAAACCCATTTTGAAGTTCGTTGTTACGAGGCAGTGCATCCGGGCACCGAAACGGACCCGTTTCGCTCCGTTTTGCATGCAGAAGGTACCGAAACGCGCCAAATCACTCCCTAACATCGTTTTGGGTCCAATGGAGGCTATTGGGTATGTTCGTGCGAAAAAATTCAACAGAAGTTCGGGGCGCGAAACAGTGCATTCGGGTGCCGAAACACCCGTTTTGCTTCGATTTTCGTGCAGTAGGTAACCGAATGCTCCAAAACACTCCCAAACATCATTTAGGGCCTAACGGAGTAGATTGGAAGTGTCCGTAGCGAAAAACCCATTTTGAAGTTCGTTGTTACGAGGCAGTGCATCCGGGCACCGAAACGGACCCGTTTCGCTCCGTTTTGCATGCAGAAGGTACCGAAACGCGCCAAATCACTCCCTAACATCGTTTTGGGTCCAATGGAGGCTATTGGGTATGTTCGTGCGAAAAAATTCAACAGAAGTTCGGGGCGCGAAACAGTGCATTCGGGTGCCGAAACACCCGTTTTGCTTCGATTTTCGTGCAGTAGGTAACCGAATGCTCCAAAACACTCCCAAACATCATTTAGGGCCTAACGGAGTAGATTGGAAGTGTCCGTAGCGAAAAACCCATTTTGAAGTTCGTTGTTACGAGGCAGTGCATCCGGGCACCGAAACGGACCCGTTTCGCTCCGTTTTGCATGCAGAAGGTACCGAAACGCGCCAAATCACTCCCTAACATCGTTTTGGGTCCAATGGAGGCTATTGGGTATGTTCGTGCGAAAAAATTCAACAGAAGTTCGGGGCGCGAAACAGTGCATTCGGGTGCCGAAACACCCGTTTTGCTTCGATTTTCGTGCAGTAGGTAACCGAATGCTCCAAAACACTCCCAAACATCATTTAGGGCCTAACGGAGTAGATTGGAAGTGTCCGTAGCGAAAAACCCATTTTGAAGTTCGTTGTTACGAGGCAGTGCATCCGGGCACCGAAACGGACCCGTTTCGCTCCGTTTTGCATGCAGAAGGTACCGAAACGCGCCAAATCACTCCCTAACATCGTTTTGGGTCCAATGGAGGCTATTGGGTATGTTCGTGCGAAAAAATTCAACAGAAGTTCGGGGCGCGAAACAGTGCATTCGGGTGCCGAAACACCCGTTTTGCTTCGATTTTCGTGCAGTAGGTAACCGAATGCTCCAAAACACTCCCAAACATCATTTAGGGCCTAACGGAGTAGATTGGAAGTGTCCGTAGCGAAAAACCCATTTTGAAGTTCGTTGTTACGAGGCAGTGCATCCGGGCACCGAAACGGACCCGTTTCGCTCCGTTTTGCATGCAGAAGGTACCGAAACGCGCCAAATCACTCCCTAACATCGTTTTGGGTCCAATGGAGGCTATTGGGTATGTTCGTGCGAAAAAATTCAACAGAAGTTCGGGGCGCGAAACAGTGCATTCGGGTGCCGAAACACCCGTTTTGCTTCGATTTTCGTGCAGTAGGTAACCGAATGCTCCAAAACACTCCCAAACATCATTTAGGGCCTAACGGAGTAGATTGGAAGTGTCCGTAGCGAAAAACCCATTTTGAAGTTCGTTGTTACGAGGCAGTGCATCCGGGCACCGAAACGGACCCGTTTCGCTCCGTTTTGCATGCAGAAGGTACCGAAACGCGCCAAATCACTCCCTAACATCGTTTTGGGTCCAATGGAGGCTATTGGGTATGTTCGTGCGAAAAAATTCAACAGAAGTTCGGGGCGCGAAACAGTGCATTCGGGTGCCGAAACACCCGTTTTGCTTCGATTTTCGTGCAGTAGGTAACCGAATGCTCCAAAACACTCCCAAACATCATTTAGGGCCTAACGGAGTAGATTGGAAGTGTCCGTAGCGAAAAACCCATTTTGAAGTTCGTTGTTACGAGGCAGTGCATCCGGGCACCGAAACGGACCCGTTTCGCTCCGTTTTGCATGCAGAAGGTACCGAAACGCGCCAAATCACTCCCTAACATCGTTTTGGGTCCAATGGAGGCTATTGGGTATGTTCGTGCGAAAAAATTCAACAGAAGTTCGGGGCGCGAAACAGTGCATTCGGGTGCCGAAACACCCGTTTTGCTTCGATTTTCGTGCAGTAGGTAACCGAATGCTCCAAAACACTCCCAAACATCATTTAGGGCCTAACGGAGTAGATTGGAAGTGTCCGTAGCGAAAAACCCATTTTGAAGTTCGTTGTTACGAGGCAGTGCATCCGGGCACCGAAACGGACCCGTTTCGCTCCGTTTTGCATGCAGAAGGTACCGAAACGCGCCAAATCACTCCCTAACATCGTTTTGGGTCCAATGGAGGCTATTGGGTATGTTCGTGCGAAAAAATTCAACAGAAGTTCGGGGCGCGAAACAGTGCATTCGGGTGCCGAAACACCCGTTTTGCTTCGATTTTCGTGCAGTAGGTAACCGAATGCTCCAAAACACTCCCAAACATCATTTAGGGCCTAACGGAGTAGATTGGAAGTGTCCGTAGCGAAAAACCCATTTTGAAGTTCGTTGTTACGAGGCAGTGCATCCGGGCACCGAAACGGACCCGTTTCGCTCCGTTTTGCATGCAGAAGGTACCGAAACGCGCCAAATCACTCCCTAACATCGTTTTGGGTCCAATGGAGGCTATTGGGTATGTTCGTGCGAAAAAATTCAACAGAAGTTCGGGGCGCGAAACAGTGCATTCGGGTGCCGAAACACCCGTTTTGCTTCGATTTTCGTGCAGTAGGTAACCGAATGCTCCAAAACACTCCCAAACATCATTTAGGGCCTAACGGAGTAGATTGGAAGTGTCCGTAGCGAAAAACCCATTTTGAAGTTCGTTGTTACGAGGCAGTGCATCCGGGCACCGAAACGGACCCGTTTCGCTCCGTTTTGCATGCAGAAGGTACCGAAACGCGCCAAATCACTCCCTAACATCGTTTTGGGTCCAATGGAGGCTATTGGGTATGTTCGTGCGAAAAAATTCAACAGAAGTTCGGGGCGCGAAACAGTGCATTCGGGTGCCGAAACACCCGTTTTGCTTCGATTTTCGTGCAGTAGGTAACCGAATGCTCCAAAACACTCCCAAACATCATTTAGGGCCTAACGGAGTAGATTGGAAGTGTCCGTAGCGAAAAACCCATTTTGAAGTTCGTTGTTACGAGGCAGTGCATCCGGGCACCGAAACGGACCCGTTTCGCTCCGTTTTGCATGCAGAAGGTACCGAAACGCGCCAAATCACTCCCTAACATCGTTTTGGGTCCAATGGAGGCTATTGGGTATGTTCGTGCGAAAAAATTCAACAGAAGTTCGGGGCGCGAAACAGTGCATTCGGGTGCCGAAACACCCGTTTTGCTTCGATTTTCGTGCAGTAGGTAACCGAATGCTCCAAAACACTCCCAAACATCATTTAGGGCCTAACGGAGTAGATTGGAAGTGTCCGTAGCGAAAAACCCATTTTGAAGTTCGTTGTTACGAGGCAGTGCATCCGGGCACCGAAACGGACCCGTTTCGCTCCGTTTTGCATGCAGAAGGTACCGAAACGCGCCAAATCACTCCCTAACATCGTTTTGGGTCCAATGGAGGCTATTGGGTATGTTCGTGCGAAAAAATTCAACAGAAGTTCGGGGCGCGAAACAGTGCATTCGGGTGCCGAAACACCCGTTTTGCTTCGATTTTCGTGCAGTAGGTAACCGAATGCTCCAAAACACTCCCAAACATCATTTAGGGCCTAACGGAGTAGATTGGAAGTGTCCGTAGCGAAAAACCCATTTTGAAGTTCGTTGTTACGAGGCAGTGCATCCGGGCACCGAAACGGACCCGTTTCGCTCCGTTTTGCATGCAGAAGGTACCGAAACGCGCCAAATCACTCCCTAACATCGTTTTGGGTCCAATGGAGGCTATTGGGTATGTTCGTGCGAAAAAATTCAACAGAAGTTCGGGGCGCGAAACAGTGCATTCGGGTGCCGAAACACCCGTTTTGCTTCGATTTTCGTGCAGTAGGTAACCGAATGCTCCAAAACACTCCCAAACATCATTTAGGGCCTAACGGAGTAGATTGGAAGTGTCCGTAGCGAAAAACCCATTTTGAAGTTCGTTGTTACGAGGCAGTGCATCCGGGCACCGAAACGGACCCGTTTCGCTCCGTTTTGCATGCAGAAGGTACCGAAACGCGCCAAATCACTCCCTAACATCGTTTTGGGTCCAATGGAGGCTATTGGGTATGTTCGTGCGAAAAAATTCAACAGAAGTTCGGGGCGCGAAACAGTGCATTCGGGTGCCGAAACACCCGTTTTGCTTCGATTTTCGTGCAGTAGGTAACCGAATGCTCCAAAACACTCCCAAACATCATTTAGGGCCTAACGGAGTAGATTGGAAGTGTCCGTAGCGAAAAACCCATTTTGAAGTTCGTTGTTACGAGGCAGTGCATCCGGGCACCGAAACGGACCCGTTTCGCTCCGTTTTGCATGCAGAAGGTACCGAAACGCGCCAAATCACTCCCTAACATCGTTTTGGGTCCAATGGAGGCTATTGGGTATGTTCGTGCGAAAAAATTCAACAGAAGTTCGGGGCGCGAAACAGTGCATTCGGGTGCCGAAACACCCGTTTTGCTTCGATTTTCGTGCAGTAGGTAACCGAATGCTCCAAAACACTCCCAAACATCATTTAGGGCCTAACGGAGTAGATTGGAAGTGTCCGTAGCGAAAAACCCATTTTGAAGTTCGTTGTTACGAGGCAGTGCATCCGGGCACCGAAACGGACCCGTTTCGCTCCGTTTTGCATGCAGAAGGTACCGAAACGCGCCAAATCACTCCCTAACATCGTTTTGGGTCCAATGGAGGCTATTGGGTATGTTCGTGCGAAAAAATTCAACAGAAGTTCGGGGCGCGAAACAGTGCATTCGGGTGCCGAAACACCCGTTTTGCTTCGATTTTCGTGCAGTAGGTAACCGAATGCTCCAAAACACTCCCAAACATCATTTAGGGCCTAACGGAGTAGATTGGAAGTGTCCGTAGCGAAAAACCCATTTTGAAGTTCGTTGTTACGAGGCAGTGCATCCGGGCACCGAAACGGACCCGTTTCGCTCCGTTTTGCATGCAGAAGGTACCGAAACGCGCCAAATCACTCCCTAACATCGTTTTGGGTCCAATGGAGGCTATTGGGTATGTTCGTGCGAAAAAATTCAACAGAAGTTCGGGGCGCGAAACAGTGCATTCGGGTGCCGAAACACCCGTTTTGCTTCGATTTTCGTGCAGTAGGTAACCGAATGCTCCAAAACACTCCCAAACATCATTTAGGGCCTAACGGAGTAGATTGGAAGTGTCCGTAGCGAAAAACCCATTTTGAAGTTCGTTGTTACGAGGCAGTGCATCCGGGCACCGAAACGGACCCGTTTCGCTCCGTTTTGCATGCAGAAGGTACCGAAACGCGCCAAATCACTCCCTAACATCGTTTTGGGTCCAATGGAGGCTATTGGGTATGTTCGTGCGAAAAAATTCAACAGAAGTTCGGGGCGCGAAACAGTGCATTCGGGTGCCGAAACACCCGTTTTGCTTCGATTTTCGTGCAGTAGGTAACCGAATGCTCCAAAACACTCCCAAACATCATTTAGGGCCTAACGGAGTAGATTGGAAGTGTCCGTAGCGAAAAACCCATTTTGAAGTTCGTTGTTACGAGGCAGTGCATCCGGGCACCGAAACGGACCCGTTTCGCTCCGTTTTGCATGCAGAAGGTACCGAAACGCGCCAAATCACTCCCTAACATCGTTTTGGGTCCAATGGAGGCTATTGGGTATGTTCGTGCGAAAAAATTCAACAGAAGTTCGGTGCGCGAAACAGTGCATTCGGGTGCCGAAACACCTGTTTTGCTTCGATTTTCGTGCAGTAGGTAACCGAATGCTCCAAAACACTCCCAAACATCATTTAGAGCCTAACGGATTAGATTGGAAGTGTGACATCTCTGATGTCAAAAGACTTAAAAAGTGCAATTAAATCAACGCAACAGGGAATTATGGGTTGAAATTCAAAAAAAAAATCCATCCAAAATGCAATTTTTAAATTCAAAAACAAGGGTAGTTTGGACACCCAACTGAAATCTCAAGACTTGGGTGCTGAACTTAAAAATCTCGGACCAATAGAGTAGTTGTCATCACCTACAGCCCTTCGCGACAACCTCGCCACGGCGTTCGTTCCGCTCGATAACCCTCGAGCGGGGATGTCCGTCACGATCGAGCTATGTCCGTGACGATCGAGCCTAGTCAGTATTGTCCGTGACGATCGAGCTATGTCCGTGACGATCGAGCCTAGCCAGTAGTTTCCGTCACGATCGAGCCGCACGATAGGACCCTCGAGCCCCGACGTTCCGGCACGCTCGAGGCTCCGCAGCCAAGCTCGAGGACCCCTCGAGCGACGTTCCGACGCTCGAGGCTCCGCAGCCAAGCTCGAGGACTTACCCTCGAGCGACGTTCCGTCACGCTCGAGGCTCCGCAGCCAAGCTCGAGGACTTACCCTCGAGCGACGTTCCGTCACGCTCGAGGCTTCGCAGCCAAGCTCGAGGGGGCACTCACCCTCGAGTGGCGTTTCCGACCATTCGAGGCTCGGCAAGCTCGAGCTTGCGGTTCAAGCTCGAAGCGCCGTAGCGCCTGGTCGAAGTGCCTGGTCCAAGCTCGAAAGTTGTGTCCCACACCTCAGACCCCAACTTTTAATTTTACCCGTTTCGAAGTTCAGTTCGAATTTTTGGAGAAAATTCGAATTTGGAAATCGGAGCTCCACGGGCATGCTACAGTGCCCCTGGCGCGCGCTGCGCTGGCCGGAGCTCGGCCGCCACGTGGCCGGCGAGCGGCGCAGGCGGCGCTGAGCTGGCCAAGCCGCGGCGGACGCTGGCGCTTGTCGCCTAGCTCTTGTCCGGCCACTCCCGAGCCATCACTTCGCCGCTGTCGCCTCGCCTCGCCTCGCGCCGCGGAGCGCCATCATACGGTCGCGCGCCGCCGTGGCCGCACGCGCGCTCGCGCCGCGCCGAGCGCACTGCAGGCGGTAGAGTCCATTCGCGTCGCGCCAAAGCCTCTGCTGAGGATCTCCACTTCATCACGCGATGATCTTTGACGCCCAACCGCGCGTGTGCGCTCTGTTCGAGCTCGCCGCGCCATCAATGGCGACCGCGACAGCCACCCACGCGCTCGCACGCTCCCGAGGCCGCACAGTGCCTCCCTTGCGTGCTCAATCACTCCACCGCGCACTCACACCCCTCCTCTCACTCGCTCACTTGGCCATTTCCACTTCCCCGCGCTCGCTCGGTCTTCTTCTTCCTCGCGCCGCGCGAACCGAGCCGAGCTTCTCCGAGAAATTCACCCTCCACACTCCACCATTCCCAAATTCGTCCCGCACGAAGCTAGCCCTCTACTCCAGCTCCATTTCCCCCATTTTCCCCAAGCTATTGTCCCTTCTCCGGCGAGAATTCGTGATTTCCCCCAAATCGCGATTTTCGGCCACCGGAGCACCCGCACGTCGAGCCCCTACTCCGAGCCGTCCCCGAGGTCAACCGAGCACGCCATTGGCTTCCTCGAGCTCCACTGGTGCTCTAGGACCCCTCGAACCTCGGCGAACGACCCCGAGCTCACCGGCGTAGAAGCCGCGGCGGCCGCGCCGCCACCACCTCGTCGCCGGCGAAACTCCGACCATCCCCGGCCTCCAAACCGTCCCCAAACGACTCGTGGTGAGCCCAGGAAGCTTTTCCCCCACTTCCCCGAGCCTAGTTCGCCGCCGTTTGGCCGGCGCAACTCCGGCGAGAGCCGAGGGCCTTTCTTCATCGTCTTCGTTTGTCTAGGGGTCTCTGCGCAAAAGTTCAGGGACTCGTTCGCGAAGTTTTGAAAGTTCTAGGGTTCCCTGCGAAAATAGATTCTTAAAACTAGATTTGTTTTTCCCGAATCTTGTAAAATCCATTAAAAATCGTACAAAAATCAGAAAAATGCACAAAAATACTCTCTGGATTCGTGAGAGTCTAAACTACAATCTCTATTAGACATGTTTATACTTTTGATGAACTGTTTTTGAGCTAAAATTCAAACTATGAAAATGGAAAGTAGTGCACCATTTCAAATCCAGAGCTCCGCTAGGGTTGAGCTTTGGATATGTTGTGTGTAGTGACTTTGGACAGATTGTCTCCAGTTATAAATTAAAATGTGTTTTCTGTCTTTTTGCAGTGCAGAAATCTTTAAAAATAATCTGTGCAGTGAAAAATCACCATTTTGCTCCAGAGGACTAAAAACTTGTTAGCACACCTGTGAAAAATGAAAAACTTAATTTTTGCTCTGTTTAGGCTAGCAAATAAATAAATATGTGTTTTTGGATAGAAATTTATTGAGGACTACCCAAGGGTTATTTTGAGCCACCACTTGGCCAGAGCCCTCCTCATGCTATGCCTAGCTTTGGTAGGAAGATCTCCTGAATTGGATGAATTTTCAATTTTATATGAATTTATTTCATTCTGCTAGCAGCAGTTTGATTATTTTTAATAAATTATGTGTAGCTCAGAATTAGCTAAATTTTGGAGTGAGCTTAGCTCTTATACTCCAGTAGCTGTCATAAAGTTTATAGATAAAAATGATGAACAGAAAAGGAGAAACAAAAATGCGAAGTAATCTAGATGGAAATCGATTTATATAAAAGAATAAACCTTTTGTAGTTAGTTAGAATAAAATAAATGGAATCTGAAATTCCAGAACAGCCACCCTAAGTTATGCATCTCATGTAGAAGGCGCCATCCCGGACGGCAACTACCACCTCATTCCCGCAGACGAGGAAGAAGTCCCGGAGGAAGGTGCCGGTGCAGGATCGACCAACCCGGAGGCTAACCCCCAGTCCGAGCAAGAAGGCAAGCCCCGGAGCATAACCTAACTTTACCAAATTATGCACTTTGAATTCTCTATGTTTGTGCATTTACGTTCAAGGAGTTGATTGAATACCTTAGCTGCACATTTCCTAGTACCTATGACTTGCAATACTAGTATGAAAGGATCGATAGGGCATTGCTTTAGGTCCGTTACAAGTCGAGTGATTTCCTGTCACTCGCGAGACATAGGAATTGCTTGTCTTTACTTATGTTGGAATCATAAGGATTGACGGGCGGGATGATAGATGTAGATCTCCCGTCCGTGTATGATAATTGATTAAGGTCGAAATGTGTGGTTGAGTGTGTCAAGTTTTTGAACGTACCACATGCATGCCGATGTATGGGATCGGTAAGCCCGGTACCAGATTGAAGCAGCTAGGGCCGATAGCCATCTCTCCTTGGAAACTTTGTTTTCCCCTGCCGTACACTTGTGGATATATGCGTGAGACTGTGAGTGAAGCAGTAAACCTTTATCCTAAGGAAATGGACCCGGTTCCGAATTGTGGATCGATGGGAAAGGTTGGGAAATGCTTGTACCTTTTATAGCAAGCAGAGTATCCGTGTGTGTTGGGTTTCCCCTGGCCAGGTAGCAAAATTCGGTTCGAACTGTCCGCTTCTCGCGGTTAATGAGACTGCTTGACCGCCTGCTACATTGAGTAACAAGTGGAACTTTGAGATTGATAAACTTGTTGTATGAATTAAATTGTATTGCACCACTTGTATGCTTAGAGAGGATGCTAATCTAGAATGGTTAAATTTACTAGAATATGATGCTAAAACTTGAAAGCAAGGATCTACTTTAGTTGCTTTTTGGCAAACAAACCCACCAGCCAAAAGCCTCTCATTGTCTAGATGTCGGTGATGTAGTTTTCACCCGACGGGTAAGCCTTGCTGAGTATTAGTATACTCAGCCTTGCTTGTGGCATTGATTTACAGGTACACCTTTGGATGTCGATGCTTTGTCTTGGCCTGCCCAGGTTCCACCTGGCTGGCACATCGAATGGGTTCCGTCCTCTGCCGAGGATCGGGAGGAGTAGCTTCGTGGCAGGCTTCAGCACGGAGTTATTTGTATCGTCGTTAGATTATTTTCTTCCGCTGCAATGAACTTTTTATTTCCGCTGCAAGACTTTGTACTCTGATTTAATTTGAACTTGGTTTGTAATAACTTGTGATACCTATTTGTGTAAGTTAATTTGTGGAATGTTGTAATCTCTGGAACTCACCTTCGTGTGGGCGTGCTGTTGTTTCGATCGAGAAAAGAACGTGGTTAATCGGGTTTAATCCGACGGCGCTCCAGCTTATTCCGGATTAAGTGCCTGACTACTGATTAGTGGTCCCGGGTACTTAACTTGGAATAATTTCGGAGTGGTCCGCCACAGCTGGCATCAGAGCCGAAACAGCGCACCGGAGAGACCAACAAACCTTAAATAAATATTTTTGGAATAAAATTTGCCAACTCGTACTTCCGCCGTGCTTTTCGGTGGAAGGTTGTTGTTAGGACCGCTAAGGATGTTACCTAGAGCGTGAAGCCTATGTGGGTTAAGGGATCACGATATGATAGGTGGCAAATAGTATATTATACTGACTTCCAGCACATTTCATTCTGTCATTTACTTTACGCAATGGTGGGCGCAAGGTACGGCGATTGCTGTAACGTACCACGGCACTATATGAAAATATAGTGGCGGCACATAGTCAATACGCTGTGATGGCGTATGAAAATAGAATAGGATGGTGGGCGCAAGGTACGGCGATTGCTGTAGCGTACCACGGCATCATATGCAAATATGATGGCGGCACAAAGTCAATACGCTATTTCAATAGCGTATGAAACTGTCAATATGTTGCTTTGGTGACATATGAACATTGCCCGTTCAATGTTAAACGTTCGGGTGCCACCTCTATAGTGGGTGGTAATGAATGGAGACGCTTTCGTGAGTGCTGGCACGAAAGGTTGATTATACATGCTCTGGAATGGAATTTTCTGCAGGTACACTAACCGCGATTCCGTATGTTGAACGGTTAGAAAAGTTCGGCTAGTTAATATAGGGAGAGACGGATATTGCCTAGCCACCGGCACTAACTTCGTAAGCCAAAAGTTATTGGCATGTGTGTTGGCGAGAACGAATAGGCCGCTCATGCATTGCATCTCACTGAATTAATATCGACTTTTAACACATGACCAAATCGAACCGCCGTCAAAGAAATTGAAATCACAACCCAAAAATCCTGCTGAGAACAATCTGTTTGCACCCTTAATTCGAAACTGAAAACGTTGTCAAACGAAAAAGTGTTCAACACGAAAGTTGTCATAAATATTATGAAGTAAATGCTGGAGAAATTTCAACGAAAATGGTTCAGTAAAATTGGAGTTATGCTAAAAATGGTAACCCCCTGTCTGCTGGAAATTTCTGGGGACAGTGAGATAAAAATTGAATTTTTACACCATCTTAACGACAGTTTCTGCTCAAACCTCCAACATGAAACTTGTTAGGAATTACTTAAACAATGTCCTGGCCAAATTTGGGAATTTTTGAGCTTGTAGATTTCGAGTTTTGTAATTTTTACCACCCTGCACAGAATCTGTTTTTGTTCTTTGGCGCTAACCGGTGCTCACCCTTGCCCCTTTTTCCTTTTGGTTCAGATGGACGCCCTCGCTGACCTGGCTAGCTACCCCAACGACGTGTCTTTCTCTGATTGCTTGGGATGGGAAGGCTTCCCTAGCATCTTGTGGTCGGTTCTACAGGCACTTGGCTACCCTACACCGCCACAATATGAGAGAATCCTCATCCGAGACCGTGGTGTGACTCGTTCCCGTGTGCGTTTGGTGGTACACCGTCACCCGCCGTGTCCTAGTTCCCCCACCTGGACGGTGGAAGTTCATGGACACCACATGGAGACGACTTGTGAGCTAGCTGCCTTGAATGGCATCAGTTCTTTTTGTGCTCAGAACCAGAGCTTGGTAGAGCACCAGTTGCTTGGGCTGTTTCCACCAACTCAGCCGGATGATCCCCACTGGATGAGGCGCTACCTTAGCTCTCCTTTGAGGATGGCGGAGAACCCCGTCGCAGCAGCCGCTTTGATGATGAGGTGGATACGGGCGTATCACCGTTTGCAGGCACTTCTTGGACGGTCGCAGAGCGAGATGCTCAACATTGCTATGGACATGTCCGCTCGCGCCCGTGACATAGGGGTTGAGAGGACCTCTTTGTCCATTGAGGTGACCACTAGAGATGCCATGATTGCTGACTTGGAGAGGCAATTGAATGACCTCCAGATTGCACACAACAACACCCAGAATGAGTTAGCACAAACTAGAGATGAGCTTGAGGAGGTACATGGTACCTTGGAGCATGCAAATGCTATGCTTGCCGCCCATGACGCTCAGCACCTTCTTGAGCAAGAAGGAGGGAATGGTGAAGGAGAGGCCCCCGATTCCGACATGGACACCGAGGATGACATGCCGTCCCTTCCAGCTCCACCTTCACCTATGGGCAGCGAGGCTACCGCTAACAACCTGGATGATTTTTAGAGTGGTAGTAGCAAGTACTCCTCCGCTAGGCCTAATTTTGGCTTCATGTTGTAATAGGCTAGATGGAGTTGAGCTCCCCCTTTTATCTTTTGGTGGCAATGTAAATTAATGGTGTGGTTGTGGTGTAAAACTTGATGAAGTGTAATAGCTGTGTTGAAAACATTCTGCAGCTGACCTTGTTTTAATTATTGATGGGTTTTCCATTCATTTCTGGGCTGTGATGTGAACTACAAAGTTGTTTGGAATTTGTCAAACAAAATGATCACCAAATTGCAACCCCATTGGTTAAGCGAAATAAAAATGGCAACCAAAACACTATAGCTCGGCCTGCTGAAAAACAGCAAATGCAGAGAGCTAAAGATTGAATTTTTCGGCTTAGTTCCAGTCCGAATTTGATTCCGAGCCCAACATGAAAGTTGTAGAGCATAAAATTTCCGAGCTACTGACCGAATGGGAGCATTTGACTTGTTTCCTGTTGGGAGATATGATTTTTCTCCCGAACTGCGTGCTGATTTGTCATTCTGCGCAGTACACTTAATATATTGTCACGTTCTATCTTGTCATTCATTATGCAAGCTTATGGAATGTGGCTAATACAAGTACCTACTGCAGATGGCAATCACCCGCAGCGGTCACGACGCTAGTGGCTCCAACGCTAACCAGCAGGGGCCAGAGGGGCAGCAACAGCCACCGCCACCTCCTCCACCGCAGCAACCTCCGACGTGGCAGCAGCTGTATGCCACGCAAACGGAGATTCTCCGGAACCTGCAGCATCAGCAGCAGATGATGCAGCAGCAGATGCTTCAGCAGGGAGGTCAACGGGCCCCTCAGCCTCAGGTGGCCAGATACGAGGATTTTCTGGCAACGCACCCGCCGATTTTCTCTCGAGCTGATGAGCCCTTGGAGGCCGACACCTGGATTCGAGCCATCGAGTCCAAGTTCACCATCCTGGCGACGCCTTGCACCTCCAACCGCAAGGTCGTGTTCGCGGCGCAGCAGCTCCGCGGCCCAGCTCTCCTTTGGTGGGAGAACTACCTGGCCCTGCAGCAGGAGGGTCATGTAGTTGAGTGGGATGAGTTCAAGGCTGCATTCAAGGCTCATCACATTCCGGCCGGTCTGGTAGAGCGAAAGCTGAATGAGTTTTTGGCGCTGACCCAGGGTACCCGTACAGTGCTTCAGTACGCCCAGGCCTTCAATGGTCTGTGCCCTTATGCGGGTCATCACGCCGACTCCGACGAGAAGAAGCTAGAGAGGTTCCGACGTGGCCTTAACACCAAGTTAAAGGCACAGTTGGCCACCACCCGTGCTGCCACGTACGGCGATCTCGTGAACCTTGCCATCGCCCAGGAAGACGCCAATATGGTGCACAAGGCGGAGAAGAAGAGGAAGACTCCCGCTGGACCGTCGAGCGCGCAGCCACAGAGGTTCCGCTTGGTTCCCCCGGCTGCACCGCAGGGACAGTCCAGGGCACCTCAGGGAGGTGGATGGGTTGCTAGGCCGCCACAGCCTAACGCGCCTCGTTTCCCTCCACCGCCGCAGCAGCAGCAAGCACCAAGGCAAAATGCACAGCAGCCAGCTCGCCCTGGAGCCGGCTATCAGTGCTTCAAGTGTGGAAGTAAAGATCATTTTATCAAGGATTGCCCGCAGAACAAGCAGCAAAACCAACGCCCGGGAAATCAGCAAGGCAAGGGCAAGCAGCAGCAGCGTGTGCAAGTTCGGCAAGGACGGCTCAACTACACCACCTTGGCCGACCTACCCGAGGGAGCCCCAGACATGACTGGTACTTTCCCTATCTGCACTCAACCTGCTGTGATATTGTTTGATTCCGGGGCAACACATAGTTTTATAAGCACAAGATTTCATGTGAAATGCGGATTAAAATCGTACCATACCAAATCATCATATGTGATATCAACTGCGGGAGGTAAAATTGCATCCAACCAAGTCACCCAAAAGGTTCCAATCAGGCTGGGAAGTAAAACATTTCCTACTGATTTGATTCTGCTTGGAATGGAAGGAATTGACATTGTGTTAGGAGCCAATTGGATGACTCAACATAAGGTTGTCCTAGATGTTGCGGAACGAGTTGTTGAGATAAACTCGCCTACGCATGGCCCGAGTGTGCTATATCTGCCACAACGGACTTGCGTCGATGCGTGTGCTTACAATGGTAGAAACCCAACTAAAGGACATTCCGGTGGTATGTGAGTATGCCGATGTATTTCCGGATGACTTACCTGGGATGCCGCCGGATAGAGACATTGAATTTGTGATTGAACTTCAACCTGGCACAGCACCTATATCAAAGAGACCATATAGAATGCCGCCCAATGAATTGGCTGAATTAAAAATTCAACTCCAAGAATTGCTAGATAAGGTTTCATTCGTCCAAGTGTATCACCTTGGGGATGTCCCGCTATCTTTGTGAAGAAGAAGGACCATTCCTTGAGGTTGTGTATTGATTACCGGCCTCTCAATGCGGTAACTATTAAGAACAAGTACCCACTCCCCGTATTGACATCTTGTTTGACCAACTAGCTGGCGCCAGAGTGTTCTCCAAGATTGACCTTCGCTCTGGCTATCACCAAATCAAAATCAGGGCCTTGTGACATTTCCCAAAGATCTGGCCTTTTCCACAGTTACGGACTTTATGAATTCTGGTTATGTCTTTTGGTACTCACCAATGCCCAGCCTACTTCATGTATCTCATGAATTCGGTCTTCATGTCAGAACTAGACAAGTTTGTGGTGGTTTCATTGACGACATTCTTATCTATTCTAAGAGTCGAGGAAGAGCATCGCTGAACACCTGCGCATTGTTCTTTCCAAATTGAGAGATCACCAGCTCTACGCCAGTTCTCCAAGTGTGAATTCTGGCTTGAGAGCGTGAAGTTCTTAGGTCACACGTATCAATGTATGTATATCCGTGTATCCACAAAGTGCAAGAGGTGTTGGATTGGCAAAACCACCTATTGTCCACGAGATTCGGATTTCTGGGTTAGCCGTTATTACCGCCGTTTTATTCCGGACCTCTTCTGGATGCGAACCCATGACCACTTCTTAAAGAAGGAGATCAAATTCGAGTGGATTGACAAATGTGATGAAGCTTTCCACACCTTGCGAAGACATTTAACTTCAGCCCCAGTTTTGGCTCAGCCCGATTGCACCAAGCCCTATGATGTCTATTGCGATGCATCAGGCACCGGCCTTGGCTGTGTTCTCATGCAAGAGAACCGAGTCATTGCTTATGCTTCTCGAGCACTTCGGCCTCATGAGCAAAACTACCCCACGCATGATCTTGAGTTAGCAGCGGTTATTCATGCTCTCAAGATGTGGAGACACTATTTGATGGGTGTTCCCTGCAACATATACACAGACCACAAGAGCCTCAAATATGTTTTCACTCAGGCACATTTGAATATGAGACAGCGAAGATGGTTGGAGTTAGCAAAGGACTATGACCTTAGTGTGCATTATCACCCCGGGAAGGCTAATGTAGTTGCGGATGCACTAAGCCGCAAGGCTCGTTGTCATTGTCTTTCCGTGGAGTCCTACGCTGACACCCTGTGTCATGAAATGGCAAAGCTCAATTTGGAGATTGTTCCACACGGGTACTTCAGCCATATTGCAGTGGAACCAACCTTGCACGATCAGATTGTTGTAGCCCAATTAAATGACGCGAGCATTAAAATCCTTAAAAGGAAATTGTCTAAGGAGAAGGTGAAAGAGAAGTACAAGTGTTTCCGGCTAGATGGGCAGGGAGTAATGTGGTTTGGGCATCGCCTCGTGGTGCCTAAAAACACGGAACTCCGGAGGAAGATTATGGATGAGGCACATCTCTCTAAATTTTCTATCCATCCCGGCAGCACCAAAATGTACCAAGATTTGAAACAAAACTTTTGGTGGACTCGGATGAAGCGAGAAATTGCCACATATGTGTCGGAATGTGACACATGCCAGCGGGTTAAGGCCAGCCACTTGAAGGTAGCAGGCACGCTTCAACCTCTACCTATTCCCTCATGGAAGTGGGAAGATATAAGCATGGATTTTATTGTTGGACTTCCCAGAACCCCTCAGGGGCACGATTCCATTTGGGTAATTGTGGATCGCCTTACCAAGACCGCACATTTTATTCCAGTCAATACCTTTATACTGCTAAGAAGTACGCGGAGATTTATTTGGAGCGGATCGTTTGTCTACATGGGGTACCCAAGACGATAATTTCAGATCGTGGTGCTCCGTTCGTAGCACGCTTTTGGGAACAATTGCAATTATCCCTAGGCACCAAACTGATCCGTAGTTCAGCATATCACCCACAGACCGATGGGCAGACGGAAAGGGTAAATCAAATACTTGAGGATATGCTTCGAGCTTGTGTTATTCATTATGGGAAGAATTGGGAGAAGTGTCTATCCCTGGCCGAATTCTCCTATAACAACAGCTACCAAGCGAGTCTTAAAATGGCACCTTTCGAAGCCTTATATGGTAGAAGATGTCGGACCCCGTTGTGTTGGTCCCAGGCAGGCGAGAGGTATGCTTATGGCCCTGACCTTGTAAAGGAAGCAGAGGAAAAGGTTAGGATCATTCGTGAAAATTTGAGAACTGCCCAGTCAAGGCAGAAGAGTTACTTTGATCAACGGCGAAAACCACTTCAGTTTGAAGTTGGTGATCACGTGTATCTTAAAGTCTCCCCGACCAAAGGTGTGCAAAGATTTGGACTAAAAGGAAAGCTTGCACCTCGTTATATCGGCCCGTATGAAATTACTCAGCAATATGGGCCGGTAGCCTATCAAGTGAAGCTTCCCGAAAAACTTTCAGCTGTACACAATGTATTCCATGTTTCTCAACTCAAGAGGTGTCTTCGTGTTCCGACCGAAGTTGTTGAACAAGAGGAACTCTCGGTTGAACCGGATCTCTCTTATGATGAGCATCCCGTTAAGATCCTCGACGAGAAAGAGCGACAAACACGAAGGAAGGGAGTTAAAATGTACAAAGTTCAGTGGAGTCATCACTCCGAAGATGAAGCCACGTGGGAAACCGAGGACTATCTTAGGAAGAATTTCCCCGACATACTTTCATAAGCCGAGGTATTTCTTTTCCCCTCTCTATCTCTAGGTTTAATCGAATCTCGGGACGAGATTCCTTTTAAGGGGGTAGGCTGTGACATCTCTGATGTCAAAAGATTAAAAAGTGCATTAAATCAATACAACAGGGAATGTGGGTTGAAATTCAAATTCGTCAAATTTCTTATATTCAGAAACAGGGTTGTTTGGGAACCAACTGAAAATCTCAAGTTGGGTGCTGAACTTAAATCCTCGACCAAAGAGAAGTGTCGATGACCTACCGCCCTTCGCGACAACTCGCCACGGCGTTCGTTCCGCTCGAGCATCCGAGCGGGATGTCCGGTCCAGAATCGAGCTTAGGTATAATCCGTCTCGATCGAGCTATGTCCGTGACGATCGAGCATGTCCGTGACGATCGAGCTATTGTCGTCCGATCGAGCCTGCAGCTAGTTTCCGTCACGATTCGGGCCGCACGATAGACCCTCGAGGCCCCGACG